>JAKWBI020000265.1:0-61622 GCA_022664585.2 Zalerion maritima | reverse complement strand
CGATTTTCACGATATGTGTGGCGGATACTACGTATTCCCACACCTTACTTCCTGCGTGGAAGTACCGGATATTTTTATCGTTTTTTTACGCTGGTTTAAAAAGGCTTTAAGCTTTTAGAGGAGTTCTTTATATATTCCAAGGCATAGGTCGTTATTTATAATTCCTATAAAATTATATAATTAATCCTATAATATTTTATTAAAGGCGTTTAAAAATGCGTTTAATAAAATAATATTATTAATATACCCCGTGTGGTTTTCCTTATATTAAGCGAGCCGGCGTTTTTATCCCGTAATATATAACCGTTATTAATTAATATTCTTATAGGCCAGTTGTAATAGGCAAAGCGCTCCAGGTCTGCCATATTGCGGCCTTTTTAAAAGGTATCCCTATTTATAAATTCCGTTTTTAAGGCCTTTATTATTTCGATCCATATTTTCCTTATAATAAATAATTCGACTGGTTTAATATAGGTATTAATATAATATTATATAATATAATGTATCTTTTACGCATTGCTTATAAATACTGCCTGCTTAAATATTCGATTTAATTAATATATATATAAAAAGATATTATTTCCCTTAAATATTACGCTTTTCTATATATCAGGGAGCGGTAATAGTAATTAAATTATAATATATTAATTGATTTTATAAGGATTATATTAACCAATACTGGATATTATTTTTATAAACTGGCCGGGGGATGGCGTTTATTTTATTCCTTAAAATATTAGGGAGATATTTATATTATATTTTACCCGGGGTATTGGTATAATAAAAGGTTTTAATAATAGGATTTTAAATAAGGGAAGGTTAAAAGGTAATTACTCGGCTTTTTATTTATATGGTAGGGTTTAGGCTTTATTAATATTTTTGGGTATTTTTATTTTCGAAAA
Organism: Zalerion maritima; assembly: GCA_022664585.2. Lineage (NCBI taxonomy): Eukaryota > Fungi > Ascomycota > Sordariomycetes > Lulworthiales > Lulworthiaceae > Zalerion > Zalerion maritima. Next base: position 60,720 of record JAKWBI020000265.1, on the reverse strand, counting down.
TCGTTCTTAGGCCCCAGGCTTAATTATAAGGCATTTCCTGCCTTTCTTTACCGTAATAGCGTTCTGGTAAAAAAACCTTCGCCGCGCTTTATTTTAAAAATGTAATATTATAAATTTAAATAAGGGGGGATAATTTTTAAAAATAAGAAAAACTTATAAAAAATGGAAAAGAATATAAAAGTTAAAGTTTAAATAGGTTTTTAAGGGGTAATATAATATAGGATTATTCCTTTTTAACCTTAGGCTGGTAAATTATAAACGGTTTTTTAAAATTAAGAATGGTGGTAATAATAATTCTTTTAGGCCTTTTAAATATAATCGTGGGATTTTTAAAATTTAAAGCAGGGAACTTATATAATTCTTTTAGTAATTACCTTTTTATTTTCCGGGTATTAATATTATTATTCCAAAGCCCTAATGGGTCTCGTTCCTTATATCTCATACCTTATACTTAAAGATTTTAAGCTTTATAAGTATACCGCTTTACCGTTCTCTTTAATTACCTTACCCCTTAATATTAATTAATCCGCTCCTGGTAATTATTAATTTACCGGCTTTTTATAAGGCCGGGCGTAATATTAATTAGCTTTTTTAGGCTAAAAGGCCTTGCTTTATATTTCCCTAAACTCCAAATCTCTTATAACTTTCTCACCGTATATTTATTTCCTTTTTAACCGCTTTTTTAAGTATTAAAAATGAGGCGCTTTTGGAGGGGTGGGGAATTAATTATAATTCCATGGGTGGGAGCTTAAGGGTCTGGCGTTTATAATTTATAAATTATTATAATTACCACGTTTTCCCTTTTATTACGGTATGATTATAATAAAACATAAAACCCCTAAACTTTTCCCAAATAAATTCGGTTTTCGAGATCTTTCCTTCCTTTTTTCTGGTAAGGCTTATATAAAATTACCCTTATACCAAATTCCTTAAAAAGGGATCGACCTTAATTTAAACGGGTAATTTTTTTTTGAACCCTTTAGGGAATACTTCCCCTGGTATCCGTTAAATCGGGCACGGGTTTTAATAATTATAATAAAAAGTAAAACTTAATTTAAAAAACGGTAGGATTAGGCATTTTTTTTAAAAACGATTTAATGGTTATAAAAATTGGTATTAATTTCCCCTTATATTTTAAAGCGCTTAATAGCTTCAATCCTTCCTTTTTTTTATGCCCTTTAAAAAGCGGTAAAGGTATTCCATAATTCCTGATTTTACTTACGGGGTCCTATCCGGGATTATGTAAATTATCCCTCCGCCATATAATTTTTAAAATCCTTCGTAATCGTAATAAGCTTCCATAAACCAAGCCCGGTTATTATGTATTCCATTTTATTTATAAATAAAACATTAATATTACTTAATTTTACCTATTTTTTTCCAGATCGGGTAAAAATGCCTCCGTAATCTCCACCTTTATATTATTATTCCCTTACCCGGAATTATATAAATTATCCCTCCGCCATATAATTTTTGGGATTTCTTTTATAACCATAGGTAGGGTTTTAATACGGGCCAATTTAAGGGCGCCTTATTCGGCCCCTAAATTTCCGTGGTAATTTTAACCAACCCTAATTATCCTTTCTTCCTGGAACTTCTTTTAATATTAAAAGGGCACTTTTATTACCTTTCCCCTTGTTTTAAATTTCATCGGAATTACGTAAATTATCCCTCCGTCATATAATTTTTAAAATCCTTTATAATCGTAATACCTATAAAGCTTACGCTGGACTTATAAGAATATTCCTTCCATTTAAAAATAGGATTATAATCCTACTTTTCTTTATACGTATTAATATTTTTAATAATGCCTTTTTGTTCCCCTTTTATAATCGAATAAATAAAGGCTTTTTTATTAAATCGCGCCTTAATTTTACGCCGGACTTCCGTAATATAATGGGGGTTTAATTATTTATTAGCCTTTTTTATTTCGCTTATAAAAATATAATAAGGGTGTATAATTTTATTTAATACTCGAAGCCTAATCCTTTTTTAACCCTCCCACCGCGATTATATACGCGTTTTTAACCGGTACAGGACCTATTCCGAAATCGAATTCCTATTATTTATCTCTCGATTTTATAAATTTATAAAATTACCAGAATAATCCCATAACGCCGTAAAATTTCCGCATTATTCCTGGTTTCCCGGAATATATTCCTTAGTTTTTCCGTGATAATAAATTATTTAAAATATAGGTGGTTGGTTTTCGAACGATTTTTAAGCTTTATATATTATATAACTCTGCCCAGCTTTACCTATTAATATCCTTAATTTATTATTTTTACTTTATCCTAAAGGTAATCATTTTTTAGCCGGATATTACGCTTTCGCCACCGTGGGGAGAAAACTGCCCCCCTTAAAAAATACAGCTTACGCGATTTTTTAGGCGTATATAACGCGGCATATTCGTCCTTTTTTAATTTTATTATAATATAGGTATCCGTTTTATTTTTCGCAATATATGTATTATAAATTCCTTGCCGGTATACGGTAAAAGGGTTCTCCCATTTTAATATAATAATTTTTATAAATTCCTATTTATATTTATTAATATAATCCCGTATAATATTATTCCTTAATCTTAATTATTAACCTAAATTAATTAAGGGGAAAAAATGAGAAAGGGATTTTTTAAATTTTAATGCCAAAAAACGCAGGCTTATTACCGAAATTGAAATTTATAAACCCTGGTTAAACCTTTAAAACAAATAACGGGGAGTTGGTTTAATAATCTCGCTATATAATCAGTATTTAAAACCAAATTATTTGGTTTGGTTAAACCTTTAATTACCTTTTTAAAAGTGGTAACGCTTTAGAAAATATAAAATAATCCTGTACAGGATTATTCTTAAACGATGGTATAATATTTAAGGGAAAATATAATATATTAAATAAAACTTATATCTTTATAATTAAATTTCTGCCGCCGTGGTTTATTACCCTTTTAAAAGTCCCACAAGTTCCGTGGGTCCTTTTGGCTTTTTATATAATTTTATACAGGACTATTTTAGGGCCCTAAATTAATTATTTAAGCAATTGCCCCGCGCGCAGGTCTTTGGTACAAATGGAGCGGGGGATACCTCCGGCACCGCTACATTATTTAAAGGATTATATATAAAAGTAAAAATTGCTTTATAGGAAAACTTAATTTTTTATATTAAAGGATATTATTGGATAATCCTATAGAGTATAATTTTTATTTTGGTAATAGCGAAAGGATTAATCGCGGAATAAAGAAATTATCATTTAATTTTAAAAAACTTATAATATCCCTTATTTTTTATAATAATATAAACCCTCGCGATAAGCCGGAGCCTACAATACCGCCGCGTTATTACCATTACCTCCCTTAGGAGCTTTACCTCGACCACCCCCTTTTTCATAAACCCTAAAAAAACCAAACCCTTATACCGGCTGTATAAAAGGCCTGGTTAAATTAGGAATATTTTTAACCCTTAAATTTAAAATATTTATAATTTCCGAAAGGTTAGGGCCGCCGAAAGTAATTTCGAAATAATCCTCTTAATATTTAATATTTTACTTTTATACCGTATCGTTAAATAATTTTTTAATGCGGAATTTTTTATAAGGGGTATAATTATTATAAAAAGGATCGGAGTTCGAAATTAATATATATATTTTTAAGGCCTTTAGTTTCGGCTATATAAACCTCGCTGAATTAAAGGTAATTACCATATTTATTCCCGGTATATTTAAAAACGAAAATATATTGGAAAAAGGGGAATATATAATAAATAAAAATATTAGGCTTTTAGCCTTAAAAATATCTCGCCCATCCAAAGGTATAATGCTTATAAGGATTTTTATTTATTATACCTTTAAATTATATAATAAATGCCTGGAAATAATAAGTGCGAAAAAAGGAATATAAACTATTTATAATTTATCCCAGAAAGCCTTTATAAGGAATAGGAATAATAATAGGCCGGTTAACCCTTTTATATAATATAAGGCCCAAACTAATAATTTTAGGAAGGGTCCTGAATACATCCAGGTTAATATATATAACCATATAATTATAGCTTAAAGGAGGGTCTCTAAATAATTTCAATTGGAAATAATAAAGGATATTTTAAAAAAGTAATATTAATTAATCCTGCTTAACCTTAAAAGGTAAAAATGAAAAGGGTGCGAAGATGGAATAAACCTTATAAATAAAATTCAAAATAGGCTTAAACCGGGTCGTTTTAATAAGGCTTAGGAATAATGTCGGCGGGAGAATATTAAACTGAAAAGCCTAAACGGTATCGTGCTTAAAAGGTATTTTAATTTTAAAAACCGTAACCGTGCATTAAGGTGGTTGGCTTAAGGGGATTAAATTAAAGGAAAAGGTAAAAAAGGACCTCCTAGATAAACCTTAAAAAAAAGTTAGGGTTGGTTTATTATATAAGATTAAATTAACGGGAAGTATAAAATAAGAGGGGGGATAAAAAAGGCCGAGCAAAGCCGTTAGAATTAATGGTTAGGTTTTATAATACCCGATCGATATAACCTCGCGGCGTAATTCGCGAAGGAAAAGGGGCAGGAATGATTTATAAGAAAGATTAAAATTAAATAATATGGTATAAAGTTAATAATTTAAAAAAATTATACCTAAAGGAGGGCTTCGGGTAATAATAAAAGTGGTATTAATTAAAAAAGCCGCCTAACCACGAGTAAAATGCTTAATAATCCAAGTACGGCTTCTTATAATATAAATACCGGGCCTTTTTATAAAAGAAACAAAAGTGCAAGGGTAAGGGAAAGTAAAGGGTATATAATAAGGCGCAGGAAAAAAAAAAGGCTGGCTTATAAATATAATAGGTTTGGAGAAACCAAAAGGCCTGCTCGCCCTTATTAAGCGATGAATAAAAGCCAGGAAATTAGGGAACCCCGTATAAGCCTCCTTATTATTACTCTGGTTTAAATAGGATATGGTTTAAAAAGATTAAGAAAAACATTAAAAAAAGGAGGTAATAAAGGGCGCGAGTGTTTAAAGGAAAAAGGGCTCGGAGAAAGGGAAAGAAATAAGGAATATATAGGAAAAAAAGCGATATAGGGAGAAAAAACGGCCTTAGTGAGAAATATATAAAAGGAAGGACCATTAAAGGGATAGGGGGAAAAAAAAGGAGGGAAATTGGGCCAAAATACTTATATAATTATCCAATTAAAGATCGGAGGCCCTCTTTTAATTATAAGGGTTATAAAAATTATAAAAGTAATAAGATTAAGCGGTAATAATGGAAATGCTTAAAAAGAATACCTATTTATGTAAAAAGGTACCACCGTTTGCCCGGAATTCGCCAATATATTTAAACGCTATAGGTATAAATACACCCTTTTTTCCCCTAAATATTTCCTCGATTTTTTCCAAGCATATTATCTTTTAACCTTAAATCTCCCTAATATAATCCTGTTTAGTTTATTTTCCATTTTAATTTAACCTTTTATTTTTAATCCCCTTACCCTTTAAAAAACTTATATAATTTTTAGCCCTTTACCCCCCCTTAATCTAAAAACTTTAGCCTAAACATATTTCCTATTTTTTATTATTTCTCAGTAAAATAATGTAGCGGTGCCGGAGGTATCCCCCGCTGCATTTGTACCAAAGACCTACGCCCGGCGCGATTGCTTAAATAATTAATTTAAAGCCGTAAAATAGTCCTGTACAGGATTATATAAGAAGCCAAAAGAACCCCCGGGATTTGTGGGACTTCGGGGAAGGCAATAAACAATGGCGGCAGAAACTTAATTATAAAAATGCAATTATTATTTAATACATTATATTTTCCCCCAAATATTATATTATTGGTTAGGAATAGTCCTATATAGGATTATTTCATATTTTCTGGAGCGTTATCATTTTTAAATAGGTAATTGGAGATTTAACCAAACCAAATAGTTTGGTTTTAAATACCGACCATATAATAAGGTTATTAAACCTATACCTCGCTATATTTTCTGGAGGTTTAATTAGGATTTATAAATTTAAGTTTCGGTAACGAGCCTGCGTTTTCTAAGGATTAAAATTCAAGGAATCCCTTTACCATTTTTTCCCCTTAACTGATTTGGGTTAATGATTATAATTAGGGAATAATACTATACGGGATTATATTAATAAATATAAATAAGAATTTACGGAAATTATTATATTAAGGTAGGAGAGCCCTTTTATAATATATCGGTAAGGAATTCGTAATATTTATATTATAAAAAGCAAAGCGGATACTTATATTATAATAAAGTTAAAGACCGATTAATACATTACGTTATATACGCCTAAGAAGTTGCGCGAATTATACTCCTTAAGGGGGGCAGTTTTTTCCCCACGATAGCAAAAGCGTAATATTCGGTTAAGAATAAATTGCCCTTCGGATAAAATAAGGACGATAAATTAGGGGTAATAATGGGTAAAGCTGGGCAGATTTATATAATATATTAAATTTGGGAGCCTTTTTAAAACCAACTATTTATACTTTAAATAATTTATTATTACGGAAAAACCAGGGGATATATCCTAAAAAAAAAGGCATAATACGGAAATTTAACGGCGTTATGGGATTACCCTGGTAATAATATAAACCTATAAAGGCCAAAGATAAATAATAGGAATTCGATTGCGGAATAGGTCCGGTACCGGTTAAAAATACGTATATGGTTATAGTAAAAGGGCCAAAAAAGGATTAGGCTTTAAATATTAAATAAAGCTGTATACCCTTATTATACCCCTATAAATAAAATAATAAAGATTAATAAATAATTAAACCCTTATTATATTACGGAAGTTCGGCGTAAAATTAAGGTGCGATTTAACGAGGGAATTTTTATTCGCTCGGTTATAAAAGGAAAAAAAAAAGGGATTATTAAAAGTGTTAATACGTATAAAAAAGAGCAGGATTATAATCCTACTTTTAAATGGAAAGAATATTTTTATAAGCCTAGCTGAAGCTTTAAGGGTATTACGGTTATAAAGAATCCTAAAAGCTGCGTGGTAAAGGGACAATTTGCGTAATTCCGGTTATGCTTAGGGTAAGGGTAAAAATAATAGGAGTGCCCTTTTATTATTAAAAGAAGTTTTAAGGAAAAGGGGCATGAGATTGGTTAAAGCTGCGGCGGAAGCTTAGGGGCTGGGTGGGGCGCCCCTAAACTGGCCCGTATTATAATTCTATTTACGGTTATAAAAAAGATCCTAAAAATTATATGGCGGAGGGATAATTTATATAATTCCGGTTAAGGGGATAATAATATTAAGGTGGAGATTACGGAAGTACTTTTATCCGACCTGGGAAAAAGCAGGCAAAATTAAGCAATCTTAATGTTTTATTTATAAATAAAAGGGAGTATATAATAATCGGGCTTGGTTTATAAAAGTTTATTATAATTACGAAGAATTTTAAAAGTTACGTGGTGGAGGGACGATTAGCGTGATCCCGGTTAGAATTCCGTAAATAAAAATAAAAATTATAAAATACATTTACCGCTTTTTAAAGGGTATAAAAAAAAGGAAGGATTAAAACCGCTAAGCACTTTAAAATATAAGGGGAAATTAATACCAATTTCCATAATTATTAAATTGTTTTTCGAAAGGAGGCCTAACCCTATTATTTTTTAAATTAAGCTTTGCTTTTTATTATAATTATTAAAACCCGTGCCCGACCTAACGGATACTAGGGGAAATATTCTTTAAAGGGCTTAGAAGAATATAAATCGCCCGTCCAAGTTAAGGTCGACCCCTTTCTAAGGAATCTGGTATAAGGATAATCCTGTACAGGCCTTGCCAAAAAAAAAGAAAGGAGAGATTTTAAGAACCGAACTTATTTGTGAAAAGTTTAGGGGTCCCACGCTTTATTGCGATCGGACCATAATAGGAGGGAAAAACGTGGCGACTATAATAATTTATAGGCCATAAACGCCAGACCCCTAGGCTTCTACCCATAGAATTATAATTAATTCCCTACCCCTTCGAAGGCGTTTAATTTCCTTTACTTAAAAAAGCGGTTAAGGACGAGATAAATATACGGTAAGGAAATTATGGGAGATTTGGAGTTTAGGGGAAGGTAAGGCGAGGCCTTTTAACCTAAGTAAATTAACCAATATTACGCCCGGTCTTATAAAAAGCCGGTAAATTAATAATTATAAAGAGCAGACCAATTAATAATAAGGGGTAAGGAGATTAAGGAGAACGGTAAAGCGGTATACTTATAAAGCCTAAAATTTTTAAACGCGAGGCGCGGGATATAAAAAGCGGGACCTATTAAAGCCCCGAAATAATAGTATTAATACGCGGAAAATGGAAAGGTAATTATTAAAAAAACTGCGTAGGTTTTTTATTTCGAATTCTAAAGATTTTATAATTATATTTAAAAGGCCTAAAAGGTATTACCACCATTATTACCCTTAACCTTAAAAGACTATTATAATCCATTAGCCTAGGGTTAAAAAAAAATAATCCTATATTATATTACCCCCTAAAAACCTGTTTAAATCCTAACTTTTATAATTTTTCCCATCTTTTATACATTTTTCTTATTCCTAAAACATTATTCCCCATTTGAATTTATTATATTATATTTTTAAGGTAAGGTATCGCGAAGGCTTTTTTGCCAGAATATTATTACGGTAAAGGAAAGTAAAAGATACCTTATAAATAGGCCTTAGGCCTAAAAACGATTTTCGAAAGTAAAAATACCGGAGAGCGCCGACGAAATTTAAACCTTTTTATATAAACGAGAAGCCGAGCGATTACCCCTTAACCCTCCCTTATTTAAGATCCCGTTATTAAGAACCTTTATTACGCCAGTGCCCAGGGTAAAATATAATATAAATATTTCCCTAATATTTTAAGAAATAAAACGAATACCATTTCCTTACCAATTTATAAAAATAATATTTAGTACTGGTTAATATAACCCCCACGAAATAAATTAATATATTATGGTCCGATTACCGTTATCGTTTCCTGGTATATAGGGAAGCGTAATATTTAGGGAAAATAATATTTCTTAATATACGCATTAATTAAAGCGAATATATAAATAGGTAATATTTATAAATAATGCGTAAAAAATAAATTATGTTATATAATATTATAATAATATTTATACCGAACCGGTCGAATTATTTATTATAAGGAAATTATAAATCGAAGTAAAAAAGGCCCTAAAAACGGAATTTATAAATAGGGATACCTTTTAGGAAAATTATAATATAATAAACCTGGAGTGTTTCGCTTACCAGAATTGGCCTACAAAAAATATTAATTAATAATAGTTATATATCGCGGGATAAAAACGCCGGCTCGCTTAATATAAGGAGAACCATACGGGGTATATTAATAATATTATTTTATCGAATGCGTTTTTAAACACCTTCGATAATATATTAGGGGTTTAAATATATAATTTTATAAGGATTATAAATAACGATTTATGCCTTAACATATACGAGGAACTCCTTTAAAAATTTAAAGCCTTTTTGGATTAACGTAAAAAAACGATAAAATTATTTGGGAATAAGTTCTAACAGGAGGAAAGAGGGATTATTACCCGTACTAAAGAACCTGCGTATAATCCTATCGATTCCTAATTTTAATAGGCCAACTAATATAATATTACCAAAATGGCCTAAAGGAACCAGACGGATTCCCGCGATTTACCGCCCGCGCTTTAATTATAAGAAAGCGATAAAATACCTATTAGCCGAGTAATCCTGCCTAAAATAATTAAATAAAACCTAATTAATAAATTAAATACTTTAAGCGTGGTTAATATATATATATTATTAAATTAAAGAATAAGCGAAAAAATATAGCTGGTATTAAATAATGGTAATATTAGGGAAAATAAGCCTTAATATAAAAACCACCATATATATAATCCTAATTAGGTTTATTAAACTGGACGGGATTATATGCGGGGATTTTATTATATTTAAAACGAATTTCCCTAAAAAACCAGTATAACCCCTTTAGAAATTTTAAAAGTATAAGTATTTTTTATATTAATAATTAATTTTAATAAAAGGCCTTAGTATTAAACCAAAGTAATAAAATATTATTAATATTTAAGAAATAATTATATATTATATAATTACCTATGGGATATTTAGGATTAAATTAACGGAATTCTTTATAGGTACCCTTTTTATTATATATTAGGATGGGATTTCGAAAGGAGCGAATATAATATTTGGCCTATTAAATTATTTAATAATATAATTACGGAAGAAATATTAATAAGAATAATAATTATACGGTATTATAAGTAAAAAGAGGTGCCTAAGGATTAGTACGATTAGGTATAAAAGGCCTAAAATACGATTATGGGTAATCCTTGGCTTTTAAAAAATACGCCTGGTTTAATTAATAAAAAAGACCAGGTACCTTAAATACGCCAGTTATAAATACATTTAATTAATAAGGTTTACGAAGTACTTAGAAATAATAATATTTAAAATAATTAATTAATTATTATTATAAAAGGGAAAATAATAGCGGTTAAAGAATATTTATAAGAAAACTGGGAGAATATAAAAGCGGAAATAATAATAAAAGCCTTTATTATTAATATTTATAATAAAATAATATAAACGATTTTCGGTTATAATTAAATAAGAATTAAAAAAGGATAAGGCAGGCCCCCGAAAAGGGTAAGAATAAAGGATAAGGTTAAAATGATTAGGGGAAAAAAAGGCGGCAAAGGAAAAGAAAAGGATATTGGTTATAAAGAAGTATTGGGCGCAATAAAGGAAAAAATAAAACGCAATATATAAGAGGAAAAAAGGCGCCCTTAAATAATAAGTGTAAGGACCCCTTAAAGTTTACGAACCTAATTTCTTTAAAAATAATAAAAATATAATTTATAAAAATTATAAAAAGGCCTTACGGGTTAATAATTACGGAGGTATTATAAATATTATAATTTATAAAAATAATTTTATAAAAGAAACTGGTAGGTAAAATAAAGGTGGAGGAAATTATTAATGAAATTATTTATAAGGGTAAAGAATTAAGGGAATACCGATAGGTAATTCTAAATAGGCCTAATATTTACCAGATAATTAGAATAAAAATACGCTTAATTAATAATATCCCCGCGGAGGAATTAAGGTTTACGGATTTTATACGTATTTAATTATATTAATAATATAAGCGTATAGATTTTAAGGTTTTATTTATAAACTTGCCAGGCGGCCTAAAAGCGGCAGTATTAAAGGGAGAAAAGGCAGTTTTTTATTTAATTAATATTTTTAATCCATTAATATTAATCCCCTTAATAATCCCCTTTTGTTTTTATCCGAGCCCGTATTTATTAATATACATAAAAGGGCCTAAAAGTAGGCTGGCCAGGGCTATTATAAATATAGGCGCGGAAGCCAATATTGTTAAATAAACCTACGCTTAAAAGTACGGTTTTAAGGCTTACCAGGCGCGAATTGCGTTTTTTAATTATAATAACAAGAAAATTAATTTAGCCTTGGTTATACGGCAATGGGTATATATTTCTTTAAAACCTGAACGTATTATACAGAACTTTTTCGTGCCAGAAGAAAATCGAAAAGGGGCGCCAAAAGTAATATTAGGAATGCCTTTTATTATAATAACGGGGTGGAAATAATGTTATAATAAAAAATATAATATATTAATCGGGGAGCTCGAAAAAAAAGGGAATAATTATATTATTATTATTATAAACCTAACCCTACAAAAACAATATAGAAGAATATTCCGTAATATCTACCCCTAGGGAATAAAGGTTTTTAAAAAAATATAGGAAGCCCTTATAATTCGATTAATAAAAAAAAAAGAAACAAGTATAGGATTAGGGAAACCCCGTATTGGTAAAATTAAAATCCATGGTTATATAATAGAAGTTTTGGATTTAAATAATAAAAAATTAATAGTTTAATTTTTTATAAAAAAAGTGAAGCGCCTTATAAAAGGGTTTAAGGAGGATATGCCTATAAAGGGGTACATTAATGGGTTATAAAAAGGGGAGAACTTTTTAAATAGAAAGATTTAGACCGGAGAACTAAATATAAAGGTTGGTTTTTATTAGCCAAAGGGGTAATGGCGTAAAAAGCCTTATAATTACCGACGGAACCCTAATTATAAAAAAAAAGCTACCAGGAAAAGGTTAAACGTTTTTCCCGGAGAATATTATAAGGGTATTAATTAGGAGCTGCGAAATAATAAAAAAAGGATATAAAATTTTATAATTAACGAGATTTTAAGGGTTGGCGGAGTTTAAAAGGCGTTTCCCTTTAATAATACCAATATTATTAATATTTTTACCGTATATAAATATATAAGGGATAAAATAAAGCCCGTAAATATTTAAGTAAAGTATAAAGCGGTCCCTGTAAACCCGGACTGGTATAAGAAAAAGTAGGAAAAAAATAAGCCATTAGAAAAGAATTATAATAATATTAAATAAAGCCAATATATTTGCCCATAATTATATAAGTTAGGGCGCAGTGGCGCCAGGCTTATACCGGAAAAAATGAATAAAATTTTAAAATCCCTCGGGGAATTATAAGGGGAAAAATAAAGAATATTTATAAATATACTTATAAATAAAAAATAAGCATTGGTATGGTTTTAGGAATATTTGGGTAAAATTAACCCTAAGGTAACCCTTTTTTAAAACATTAATACGGTATTCCATATAGGGTAATAAATTAAAAGTATTTTTATTTTTAAGGTATTAATAATAATGGTAATCGAAATACTCGAGGAATAAAAAAGGAAGGGAATAATTAAACTAAATTAAACGGCGTATTAAAACCCCTGGTTTTTAATTCAAAAGAAAAATGGGAAGTACCGTTTAATTAATTTAATTAAAAGGTTTAATTCGATTATAATTCGTAATATTTTTATACTTTTAATTACCGATAAGTTTATAAAGGATATAACCTATTAATTGTTTATTTTACTCCTGGATTTTTACTCCGGATATAATTAAATGGTGCTCGATTTAAAATCCCGACATTTTATTACCTTTATAATATTTGCCGGCTTATTTAAAATAACCACGCTCCCGTAAAAAGGAATAAATAATATTATTTAATTTTATAAGATTATTTCCATTATTTTCCTAGGCCTTATTTTAATAATATATAAAATAGTTATTGATAATATAATAATTAAAGGTTTTATTATTATATACGATGGACGAGAAGTTTACCCAGGGGTACGGTAATACGTAACCGAATATATTAGGAATTTTGATTAAATATTATTACGAAATAAATTGGCCGGGATTATAATCTTTATAGGTAAATTTAAGTACTGTTAAAAATTAACCCTAATAATAGGTTTTATACGCGGAATAAATGGCCGTAATTTTAAATAGGCCAAAATTATTAAAATTATAAAGTGGACGGTTTTTAAAAATATATCGGATATTAAAAAATTTATTAGTATGGTGGTTTTTTACCCAATATTTATTAAGGATTTTACTTATATTATTAAACCTTTATACGAATTTATTTGTATAAGGGTGTAGTTTATTTGGGAGGAGAAATATATAAGGGTAATAAAAATCCTTAAATAAACCCTAATATTACCCCTAGTTTTAATTAAAATTAATTATTCCTTAAAGGTAGGGCGTATGATTATTAAAATAAATGTAATAGGGATTGGATGTGAAGTATAGATCGGCCAAAAAAGGGAAGGGAAGGTTTTAATGGCGAGGTATAAGTCCGGTTATTAAAAAGAAGCCGAGGGAATATATTATTTGGCCAAATTGGAATATAAGGGGTTATTTATGGCCTTATAGCGATTACGGAATTACCTATACGGTATATATTTTACCCTTAGGATAAACGCGGCCAATATAATATACCAGTTTAATAATAATATTAATAATTTACCCGGGGTATTTATTATTAAATGGATTATATAAATACGGCAGTTTAATTTTAATATAAAATATATATTAGGAAATAAAAATATTATGGTAAACGTATTATTACGGAAACCTTTAGGGCCTTTAAACAAGGAAAATAATAAATTAAACGAAAATATTAAAAATTTTATTAATATATAATTATACGTATTTAGGGCTGTCCAGGATTGGCGGAATATTAAAATTTTAGGAGGAAAAATATAAAGCGATAAATTCCGAAAAATAATATATTTTTTACCATTTTAAAAAAACCGGGCGATATTTTTTATAAGTTATTCCTTTATTAAAAAAGGAAGGCTTTAAATTATTTAATAAGGGATTAAAAATTATAATGCAAAACTTTAAGGGGAAAATTATAATTATAATTAATGGTCGATAATAATTAAACCCGGAAATATATTATTTAAAATAATGATAATTACGGAGGGTATAAAGGACGGAATGCTATATTTAATTTTATTGTTTAATATTATTATTAAAAAGGATAATAAAAATAAATACAGAAGGTATTAAGAATATGCCCAATTTACCAGAAACGAGACCCTTAAAGGCCCGAGATACCGTTAAAGATTTTTAATCTTATTTTAACCCCCTTTTTTAAGGTTTCGCTTAATATTTTCTAAATATTATTAAGGAAAGGGTATATTTATATTATATAGGCCAAATATAATTTAATGGGATGGATTAAAGGGCGACCATTATAAAAAGCCACCGCAGGGTAAATGGCCAATTTTATTTGGTAAAATATAATTTATAGGTATGGGATATATAGGAAATTGGTAATTAATAAAGGACCGGAGAACCGAGGGTTTTTAGATAAATTTATAAAGCGAATAGGCCTGGCCAAGATTACGGTATCGGTGTATAATTTATAATTATAAAAGGGGATAAAATACCATTATTTAAGTATTAGGGACGTATTATTAAAATTAGGCGGTAATTAGGTTAACGCGTACCCAGGGGTATTAATAATGTAAAGAATTATAATAAATTAAATTATAGGATTTTCCTTATACGCATTATTATACGGTTAAGAAATGATTACTTTTATTAAAATGGCGCTCCTTATTTGGAGAATAATTAATTGGAAGGGTAATATACCGTATGCGGACTTTTTGGCGGAAAGAAGCCGGGCAATGGAACGGAAAAAAACGGACTTAGCGGAGGCAGCCCGAATTTTACAACGGAATAGGGAGGCCAGGGCCAAATATATAAATAAAAAGAATAGCGGAAAAATAAGGAAGGTTTTATTAAAAAAAGGGGATTTAATATTACGATGGATATTAATTATAAGAATTAAAAGTATAAAGAATAAGTAAAACCCTTAATGGATAAAATCTTATATTATTTATAAACTTTTAAATAAAAGAAAAACGGTGCAGTTTAGGGAACCTTATAAAGGGAGCCTTTTCTTTAAGCGTATAATCGGGAGTAATAAGGTTAAGAAATTTATTTAAAAAAACGGATGGTAGAGTAAACCGGTAGGAATTAATAATAATATTTGGAAAA
Source organism: Zalerion maritima (assembly GCA_022664585.2). Classification (NCBI taxonomy): domain Eukaryota; kingdom Fungi; phylum Ascomycota; class Sordariomycetes; order Lulworthiales; family Lulworthiaceae; genus Zalerion; species Zalerion maritima. The sequence continues at coordinate 45,301 of JAKWBI020000265.1, read as the reverse complement.
AATGGGAATTTTATTTAAAGTGGAATGATAAAATGGGAGAGGGTTATATAGGATTAAGTAATAAGGAGGATAATTTAAAAGGCCATATTAGGGATAATATATTAAAAGGTTTGGGTAAGGATTAACGCCAAATGGTAATATTTTATAATAATAATTAGGAAGAAAAAACGATTTAATTAAACATATTATTATAGTATTACGGCCCAGAAAATTACGCGGCGTGGAAGAATTAAAAAACGGAAAGTAAAAATCGGGAAAAGTACCAATTTTAAGAATAATAAAAAAAGTACAATTTTAAATCCCGATAACCGTTATAAAAAGTTCGGTAATGCCCCTTTAATAAAAGAATAAAGCTGTATAGTATTACAAGACCTTTAAAGGGATTACCATATAAGGAAAAACCCCACCCACCTTATATTCTTTCCCTTATATAATATAAGCCCTAACCAGTTTAAAATTAAAAACACCATGGAAGGACCCAGCAGAAACCATATACCTAAAGCTTTATTAATAGCCCGAGGTGTATATACGTAAATAAAAAAAAGACCCTATCCCCTTATTTAAAAGCCTGGAAAGGAATATTCTTACGCTTCTTTTTTCGCGTTCCTATATTATACCGAATGGCCTTATTTTAAATTATTTATAGGTGGTAATTAAAAGCAGCCTTTTAGTTTTAAAAGAAGATCACCCGTTTAACTTTTATTTCGTTCGTTTAATTTACGAAGAATAAAGGGCGGGATCCCTAATTAAAGGGCTATATATAAAAGTAAAAGTTCCTTCGTGGGAAGACTTAATTTCTTATATTAATGGACATTATTGAATAATCTCGTATAATATAATATTTATTTTAATAACAGCGAAAAGGATTAATCGCGGGACGAAGAAATTATAATTTATTTTTAAAAGAATTATAAAAATACTCCCCGCTTATTTGTTGTGAGGACGGAGACCCTTGCGATAAGCCGGAGATGCCGCCGCGCCATTACCGCTACCTCCCCTAAAAGCTTTACCTAAACCACCCCCTTTACCACGAGCCCCAAAAGAGCCAAACCTTTATACCGGTTATAAAAAAGGCCTAATTAAACCAGGAATGTTTTTAACCCTTAAATTTAGAACATTTATGATTTCCGAAAGGTTAAAACCGCTAAGAATAGTTTTAAAATAATTCTTCTAATGCTTAATATTTTACTCCTACACCGTATTATTAAATAATTTCTTAATGCGGAATTTTTTATAGGGGGTATAATTATTATAAGAAGCATCGGAGTCCGAAACCAGTATATATATTTTTAAGGCCTTTATTTTCGGCTATATAAACCTCGCCGAGCCAAAGGTAATTATTATATTTATTCCCAATATATCCAGGAACGGAAATATATTTAAAAAAGGGGAATATATAAGAAATAAAAGTATTAGGCTTTTAGCCTTAAAAGTAATTCGCCTACCCTAAGGTATAATATTCGTAACGGTTTTTATTTACCATATTTTTAAATTATACGGCTAATACTTATTAATAATAAAAGCAAAGGAAGGAATATAAACCTTTTATAATTTGCCCTAAAAAGCCTTTATATAAAATGGGAATGGTAATAGGCCGATTAACCCTTTTACGTAATATAAGGGCCAGGCTAATAGTTTTAAAATAGGTTCCGAATATATTTAGGTTAATATATATGGCCATAGTAATATAATTTAAATAAGGGTCCCTAAATAGGCCAAATTAGAAATAACGAAGGATATTTTAAAAGAATAACGCTAATTAATCCTGCTTAGCTCTAGGAGATAAGAATAAAAAGGGTGCGAAAGTGGAATAAACCTTATAAATAAAGTTAAAAACCGGCTTAAACCGGGATCTTTTAATAAGGCTTAAGAATAATTTTAACGGAAGGATATTAAATTGGAAGGTTTAAACGGTATTATGCCTAAAAGGTATTTTAATTTCGAAGACCGTAACCGTGCGCTAAGGCGGTTAATTTAAGGGGATTAAATTAAAGAAAAAAACAAAAAAGGACCTTTTGGATAAACCTTAAAAGAAAAGGCCAGGGCTGGTTTATTATATAAGGTTAAATTGACGGGAGGTGTAAGGCGATAGGGGTAATAAAGGGAGCTAAGCGGAGCCGTTAAAAACAGTGGTTAGGTTTTATAATATTCGATTAATATAACCTTATGGCCTAATTGCCGAAGGAGAAGGGGCAAGAGCAGTTATAGGGGAAATTAAAATTAAATAACCTTATATAGGGTTAATAAATTAAAAAGAATATACCTGGAAAAGGGCTTCGGGTAATAATAAAAGTGGCGTTAATTAAAAAAGCCGTTTAATTATAAGTAAAACGTTTGGTAACCCGAGTGCGGTTTTTTATAATTTAAGCCCCGGGCCTTTTTGCGAAAAAAGGAGGAGTATAAGGCCGAGGAAAAGTAAAGGTTATACGATAAGGTATAGGCGAAGGAGAAGGCTGGTTTATAAGTATAATAGGTTTAAAAAAATTAAAAGGCCTATTAATAATTGGTAAGCGGTAAATAAAAGCCAAAAGATTAGGGAGCCCCTTATAAACCTTTTTATTATTATTTTGGTTTAAATGGGATATATTTTAAAAGTATTAAAAAGTAGATTAAAAAAAGGAGGTGATAAAGGGTGTAAGTGTTTAAGGGAAAAAAAGGGCTCGAATGAAGGGAAAAGAATAAGGAATATATAGAAAGAAAAGTACTATAGGGAGAAAAAAGGTATTAATAAAAAGCATATAGGAGAAAGGATTATCGAAGGAATAGGAGGAAAAGGAGGGAGAGAAGTTGGGCTAAATAATCATTTATATGGTTATCCGATTAAAAATAGGAGGCCCGTTATTAATTATAAAAATTATAAAAATTATAAGGGTAATGGGGAAAAAGGGTAATAATAAAAACGCTTAAGCAAATACCTATTTACTTAAAAAAATACCACCGCCTGCCTAGGATTTGCCAGTATGCCTAAACCTTATAGGTATAAGTACCCCTTTTTTTCCCCCAATATTTCCTCGATTTTTTTTAATTATACCATTTCCCAGCCTTAAATCTTTATGGCATAATTCTGCTTAGCCTATTTTCCATTTTAATTTAACTTTTTATTTTTAAATCCCCTTACCCTTTAAAGCTTATATTACCCTTAGCCCTAGCCCTAATATTTAATATTTCCTTAGCCCTTTTAACCTAAGAATTTTAATCTAAGCACACCTTTTATTTCTTATTATTACCTAATAAAGCAAAAAAGCCTTAAATAATATTATTATAATAATGGGAAATTATACCTTTGAGGGGTTAAGGTTAAAGGTTAAAATTAATGCCCAGGCGCCTAAATACTAAACGGAGTTTTTATTTAAACTATTTCGAAAAGTGATTTTTTATACGAAAGCCCTTATTAAACCCCAATGCCTGTATAAAAACCAGGCCTATTGGGAAGGATTAATCCCCTTATGTATTATATATGTGGATAATCCAAAGCTTAAGGAGATGGCCTAAAGGAATATAAGCGTAATTATTAGGGATATACTTAATTTTATTAACCGCCACCGAAACGACCCCTTTTATTAACGGTTTTAAAAGCCTATTATTATTAAAGCGTTTTTTATAAATATTTGGGCATGTATATATAATATTATTAAATAATTAGAATATAACCAGCCCTTTTTCTACCAATAATTAATTATTTATAAGGATTACCTTAAAATATATAATGGGGTAAATAATATTAGGTTTACGATTATAAATTTTAAACTTTTACGGGGGCCTAAGGATATACTAATCATTAAAGATTAGGCCGCCCTTATAATTCCCTTATAATATCCGTTTTTTAAGAATTACGATTTATTTATTATTATAAAGGCGGGGGTTAATTTTATAATAAATGGGTAAAAAGATCTACGAAGGATTTTTATTTAAAATAATTATAAGGGTATAATGCTTATTATATTTATACCAAAGAATATAGGAGAGAATTTTAAAAGGTATACGTGGGAGGTTTATATAAGGTTTTCGGTAATATTTTAAAACGAAATTAATAGGGCTATATTTAAAAAGTACGGCCTTTAGTTTAAGGTTCTTTTTATGGTAATTATAGTTGTAGAAGTTAGCCCCTTTTACCGATTTTAATACCTTGCCATAATAAAAATGCGTAGGATTATAATATATAAATAAAAAATAATATGGATTTATATACGAATAAAAAGGGAGGTTTATATTAATAAAAAGCCCCTTATGTTTTAGGAATTAAAGGATAATGGAAAAAGATTATGGTACCGCCTTTATAAGTTTAAATTAAATATAAAGGGAAAGGGAAAAAGGAACCACTTTTTATATCCCTTCGGGCTACCGCCCCAGGATTATATAAGGTATTTTATAAATTAAGTGAAGGTATTTTATATAAATTACCCAAGGTTTATTATAGGCCTAAATTTATTAAAAAATCTTTTTAAAGCACGGTGGTTATAAGGGGAAATTAGTATTATTACTTAATATAAGGTTCTTTTATATATAATAGTAAAAGGTAATAATCCCCAGGGTTATATAATTAATAATAGGGAGTGGTAAAACCTGGGCATTAATATAAATATTACCGAAATGCATTTTTATATATTTAATGTTTATATAGGCCTTAGGCCTTTTTTAATTCGCCTTAAGTTTCTTAATATTAGGGTGGATTCCACGGTTTATAAAGGGGTAAACCCGTTTAACTTTTATACGGAGGATTAAAAGAATATAATGGTATTAAAATCGGGAAATAATATAAATTCGAATTTTACCTATATAATTAATTTTGTATACCGGAGGCGGAGGAGCCAGGTAATTTTAAAAAAAGGAGGCGGTAATAAGCGCCCCTGTAAATTTCCTAAAAGAAAATATATATTACCAAGGCAGAAGCCTAATTTATCGGAATTATTTAAATTACCATCGGGTACCCTTTTCCTTCTCTTTTTAACCTTTGCATGCATTATTACGCGTATATTCCCTTTTAATTATTAATCGTTATTTTTATTACCACCTTTAAAAATGGGTTCGTTTTTTTTATACGCGGCCTTTACCCTTAAACGATTACCGCGGCCTTAATTCCCCTTATATATGAATTAATATTAATGGGTATATAAATGGTAATATAGGCCGTTTTTTAATATTAAGGTGGATAATAATTTCGAAATGTTTAAGGAGAAGGTTATTAAGGAGCCCTTATGCGGTTTATTAATAAAAAGAAGCGCTTATTGATTAAAGGACCCTAAATCCTATTTTATTTAATATTATTTACCCCGTCCCGGACTTAATATATAACCTATTTATACCGAGAATTTCCTAGGGTGGGTTACCATTAAAAGGAATATTAAGCGAGAGGTTGCGAAGGAGAAAAAAAGAAAGGAAGCTCGAAAAAGGGAGGCGGTTAAGGTAAAAAATACGGCTTATAATATTAAATATGGCCAGCGCCGGCGATTAAAAAGAATTAAAAGGGCTTTTTAAGCTCGATTGGCTTTTAATAATATGGAAAAGGGGGATAAGTGTTTTATTTTTTATTTTATAAATCGTTTAAAATAAAGCTTAAATGCTACCAGTTAAAATAAACCCTCCGGGGAAAATAAAAATTGGGTTATAATAAAGTTTATAAAAATCAAGCTATATAGCCTTATTTTATTATAATAAAATAAAAAAGGGAATCCGTAGTTATTATAAAAAGTAATTAATAATACGCGAATGGTAAGGAAACGGATAAATTGGCGATATTAATAAAAGCCAGGAAATTTTTCCTAAAGTTTTTCGGACCGCGGGACGCGGTTTTTTAATATGGGTTGGTAAAATATAACGGTGCCGGAGGTATCCCCCGTTGTATTTATATTAAAAACCTGCGCCCGGCGCCATTATTTAAATAATTATTTTAAAGCTTTAAAATAATCCTGTACAGGATTATACAAAAAGCCAGGAGGACCCCCGGGACTTATAAAACTTCGGGGAAGGTAATAAACCATGGCGGTAAAAACTTAATTATAAAAATATAATTATTATTTAATATATTATATTTTTCCCCAAATATTATATTATCGGTTAGGAATAATCCTGTACAGGATTATTCCATATTTTCTGGAGCGTTACCATTCCTAAATAGATAACTGGAGGTCTAATCAAACCAAACAGCTTGGTTTTAAACACCGACCATGCAGCGAGGTTATCAGACCTACACCCCGCTATAATAAGCAAGCCCTAAGCAATATTATTATAATAATAGGAGATTATACCTTCGAGGGGTTAAGATTAAAGATCGAAACCAGCGCCTAAATGCCTGGATATTAATCGGAGTTTTTATTTAATTTATCCCGAAAGGTAATTCTTTATATAAATGCCCTTATTAAACCCCAGCGCCTGTATAAAAACCAGGCCCATTGGGGAGGGCCAATCCCCTTATATATTATATATATAAATAACCCAAAGCTTAAGGAGATCGCCTAAAGAAATATAAGCATACGTATTAGAAATATGCTTAACCCTATCGACCGCCATAAAAACGACCGCTTTTGCTAATGGCTTTAACGGCCTATTATTATTAAAGCGTTTTTTATAAATACTTGGGCATATATATATAACGTTATTAAATAATTGAAATATAACCAGGCTTTTCCTTTTTAATAATTAATTACCTATAAGGATTATCTTAAAATATATAATGGGGTAAATAATATTAGGTTTATAATTATAAATTTTAAACCTTTAATAGGGCCTAAGGATATACCAACCATTAAAAACCAGGCGGCCCTTATAATTCCCTTATAATATCCGTTCTTTAAAAATTACGATTTATTTATTATTATAAAGGCGGGGGTTAATCCCATAATGGAAGGGTAAAAGAATTTATAAATAATTTTTATTTAAGGTAATTATAAAGGTATAATGCTTATTATATTTATATTAAAGAATATTATAAAGGATTTTAAATCGTATACGTGGGAGGTTTATATAAGGCTTTTGGTAATATTTTAAAATAAAACCAATGGGGGTATATTGAAAAAGTACGGCCTTTAACCTAAGGTCCTTTTTATAATAATCATTTTCGTATAAATTAACCCCTTTTATCGATTTTAATAGCTTATAATATTAAAAGTGCTTAGGATTATATTATATAAGTAAAGGATAATGTGAATTTATATGCGAATAAAAAGGGAGGTTTACGGTAATAAAAAGGCCCTTATACTTTAAAAGTTAGAGGATAATAAAAAAAGGCTATAGTACCGCCTCCGTAAATTTTAATTAAATATAAGGGGAAAAGGGAAAAAAAACCATTTATTGTATCCCTTTAGGCCACCACCCCAGGGCTATATAAAATATTTTATAAATTACGTAAAAGTGTTTTATATAAATTACCCAAGGTTTATTATAGGCCTTAATTTATTAAAAAAACCTCTTTAAAGTAGGGTAATTATAAGGGGAAATTGGTATTATTGCCTAATACGAGGTCATTTTACGCATGGCAGCGGAAAGTAATAATCCCCAGGGTTATATGGTTAATAATAAGGAGTGGTAAAGCCTAAGCACGAATACAAATACTCCCGGAATATATTCCTATATATTTAATATTTATATAAACCTTAGGCCTTTTTTAAGTCGCCCTAAACTCCCTAATATTAGGGTAAATTCCATACTTCGTAAGGGGGTAAACCCGTTTAATCTTTATAGGGAGGACCAAAAAAATATAATAAAATTAAAATCGGGAAATAATATAAATTTGGATTTTGTTTATATAATTAATCCTGTACACCGAAGGCGGAAAAGCCAGGTAACCTTAAAAAAAAGGTAATAATAAGCGCCCCCGTAAATCTTTTAGGGGAAAACGTATATTATCGTGGTAAAAGCCTAATTTATCGGAATTATTTAAATTACCATTACGCACCCCTTTTTTTTTATTTTTACCCTTTATACGTTTTATTACACGTATATTCCTTATTAATTATTAATTATTGCACTTATTATTACCTTTAAAAATGGGTTCGTTTTCTCTACGCGCGGCTTTTATTTTTAAATAATCGCCGCGACCCTAATTCCCCTTATACATTAATTACTATTGGTGGGTGTATAAAGGCTAGTATAAACCGTTTTTTAATACTAAGGTGCATAAGAATTTCGAAATATTTAAAAAGGAGGTTATTAAAAAACCCTTATATTATTTATTAATAAAGAAAAGGGCCCATTAGCCTAAAAACCCTAAATTTTATTTTATTTAATACGACCTACCCCGTTTTAAACCTAATATGAAGCCTACCTATACTAAAAACTTCCCAGGGTAGGTTACCATTAAAAAGAAAATTAAATAAAAGGCTGCGGAAAAGGAGGAAAAAAAGGAAGCCTAAAAAAAGGCTATTAGGATAAGCAATACGGCCTATAATACTAAATATGGCCAGCGCCGCCGATTAACAAAAATTAAAAGGGCTTTTTAAGCCCGATTGGTTTCTAACAGTATAAAAAAGAGGGATAAATATTTTATTCCTTATTTTATAAATCGTTTAAAGTAAAGCTTAAATACCACCGGTTAAAATAAACACTTCGGGGGAAATAAAGGTTAGGGTATAATAAAGTTTATAGAAATAAAATTATATAATTATATTTAATTATAATTAAATAAAAAAGGGAATCCGTAATTATTATAAAATAATAATTAATAATACGTAAAGGGTAAAAAAGGGGATAAATCGGCGATGTTTACGGAAACCAGGAAACTTTTCCTAAAGATTTTCGGACCGCGGGACGCGGTTTTTAATTATGGGTTAGTAAAATATAACGGTACCGGAAATATCCCCCTTATAATTATACTAAAAACCTACGCCGTGCGTAATTGCTTAAATAATTGATTTAAGGCCTGAAAATAATCCTGTATAAAATTATATAAAAAGTTAAAAGAACCCCCGGGACTTATAAGAGTTTTAAAAGGGCAATAAACCATGGCGGTAAAAACTTAATCATAAAAATATAATTTTTATTTAATATATTATATTTTCCCCCAAATACCATATTATCATTTAAGAATAATCCTGTACAGGACTATTCCATGTTTTTTAAAGCGTTGCCACTCCTAAAAAGGCAACTGGAGGTCTAACCAAACCAAACAGCTTGGTTTTAAACACCGACCATGCAGCGAGGTTATCAGACCTACTCCACGCTACAGGGCTCGGATAAAAAAAAGGGGGATTATTAAGGCGTTTAATGACAATAGGTTAGGGATATTAATTAAATAAAAGATTGCCTCTCCTCCCTTTAATACTGCCGCTTTTAGGCCGCCTGGCAGGCTTATAAATAAACCCCTAAAATTTATACGCTTATATTATCAATATAATTAAATATATAGAAAATTTATAAACTTTAATTCTTCCGGGGGTATATTATTAATAAAGAGTGCCTTTATTTTAATTACCTGGTGGATATTAGGCTCATTTAAAATTACCTATCGGTATTTCTTTGGTTTTATATCCTTATAAATAATTTCGTTAATAATTTCCTTCACTCTTATTTTACCTACCAGTTTTTTTTAGAAAATTATTATTATAAATTATATTATTTATAATACCTCCGTAATTATTAACCCGTAAGGCCTTATTATAATCTTTATAAATTATTTTTCCATTATCTTTTAAAACATTAAATCCGTAAACTTTAAAGGGTCCTTATGCTTATTATTTAAGGGCGCCTTTTTTCCCTCTTATATATTACATTTTATCTTTTCCTTTATCGCGCCTAATACTTTTTCGTGGCCAAAATCCTTCCTTTTTCCTTTGGCGCCTTTTTTTTCCCTAATTATTTTAACCTTATCCTTTACTTTTACTTTTTTTAAAATCCTGCCTTATCCTTTTTTAATTCCTTTTTAATTATAACCGAAAACCGTTTATACCGTTATATTATAAATATTAATAATAAAGGTTTCCGTTATTCTTTTTATTTTTATATTTTTCTAATTTTCCCATAAATACTCCTTAATTATTATTATTTTACCTTTTATAATAATAAATAAATAATTACTTTAAACACCATTATTCCTGGGTATTTTATAAACCTTATCCATTAGGTTTATTTATAACTGGCGTATTTAAGGTACCTGGCTTTTTTTTATTAATTAAGCCAGGCGTATTTTTTAAAAATTAAGGGTTTTTTATAATTATAATCTAGGCTTTTTATACCCGATTATACCAATCCTTAGGCACCTTTTTTTTTTATAATATTATAAAAATATTAGTTTTATAAATATTTTTATTATTATTATATTATGAAATATATTAATATATTAAATATTATATTTATTCCTTTTAAAATCCCACCCTGGTGTTTAATAAAAGGGGTATTTATAAAGGATTCCGTTAATTCGATTTTAAACGTTCTATATACAATTATATAATATATAATTATTTTATCAATATTAATAATATTTTATTACCTTGGTTTAATATTAGGGCCTTTTATTAAAACTGGTTATTAATATGAAAAGTGCTTATACCTTCAAAATTCTTAAAGGGATTATATTAATTTTTTAAGGAAATTCGGCTTAAATATATTAAAATCCCCGTATAAGGTTCCGTTTAATTTAATAGGCCTAATTAGGGTTATCTTTATAATGGTTTTTATATTAAGGTTTATTATCCCTAATTTTACCATTATTTAATATTAATTTTACTTTTTCGCCTATTTTTTGGTTTAATAATACATATATATTAGCCATACTTAAAGCACTTAGTTTATTAAACACGTTTTATTTAATTACCCTGGGTAAGATTAATCGGTTAATAAATACTTTAATATTTTCATATAATTAAAGCGCGGGCGGTAAATCGCAAAGATCGGTTTAATTCCTGTAGGCCATTTTGGTTATATTATATCGGTTGGCTTATTAAAATTGGGAATTAATAGGGTTTCGCGCAATCTCTTCAGCGCGGGCGGTGGTCCCTTTTCCTTCTTATTAGAATTTATTCCCGAACAGCTTTATCCTCTTTTTGCGTTAATCCAGGAAGGCTTTAAGCTTTTAAAGAAGTTCCTCCTATATTCCAAGGTATAGGTTATTTTTTATAATTCCTATAAAGCTGTATATTTAATCCTATAATATATTATCGAAAACGTTTAAAAATGCGTTCAATAAAATAATAATATTAATATACCCCGTATGGTTTTTCTTATAATAAGTAAGCCGGCGTTTTTATCCCGCGATATATAACCATTATTAATTCATATTTTTATAGGCCAGTTTCAATAAGCGAAACGTTTTAGGTTTATTATATTACGATTTTCTTAAAAGGTATCCCTATTTATAAATTTCGCTTTTAGGGCCTTTTTTATTTCGATCTATATTTTCCTTATAATAAATAATTAGATTGGTTTAATATCAGTATTAATATAATATTATATAATATAATTTATTTTTTGTGTATTATTCATAAGTACCGCCTATTGAAATATTCGATTTAATTAACGTATATAATAAAAAATATTATTTTCCTTAAATATTACGCTCCCTTATATATTAAAAAGCGGTAACGGTAATCGGACCATAATATATTAATTTATTTCGTCGGGATTATATTAATTATTACTGGATATTATTTTTATAAATTGGCCAACAAATAATATTTATTTTATTTCCTGGAATATTAGGGAAATAATCGTATTATATTTTGCCCGGGGTATTAGTATAATAAGTGTTTTTAATAGCGGAATTTTAAATAAGGGAGGGTTAAAAGGCGATTATTTGGCTTTTTATTTATATAAAAAGGTCGTGGTTTCGTTAATGCTTTCGGGTATTTTTATTTCCGAAAATTGTTTTTAGGCCGGAGGCCTATTTATAAGCCGTTTTTTGCCTTCCTTTACCGTAATAATATTCTGGTAAAAAACCCTTCGCCGCGCCTTATTTTGAAAATATAATAGTATGAATTTAAATAAGGGGGAATAATTTTAGGAATTAAAAGAATTTATAAAAAATGGGAAAAATTATAAAATTATAAAATTTAAACAGGTTTTTAAAAGGTAATATAATACTGGATTATTTCTTTTTAACCCTAGGCTGGTACATTGAAAACGGTTTTTTTAAATTAAAATTAATGGTGGTAATAATGCTTTTTAGGCCTTTTAAGCGTAGTCGTGGGATTTTTATATTTCGAAATAGGAAACCTATATAATTTCTTTAATAATTACCTTTCCATTTTTCGGGTACTAATATTATTTCTTTAAGATTTTAAGAGGTCCCGTTCCTTATATCCTGCGCTTTACGCTTAAAGATTTTAAACTTTATAGGTATACCGCTTTATTATTCTCCTTAATTACCTTACCCCTTATTATTAATTAATCCGCTTTGAATAATTATTAATTTACCGGCATTTATAAGGCCGGGCGTAATATTGGTTAATTTATTTAAACTAAAAGGCCTCGCCTTACCTTCCCCTGAATTCTAAATCTCTTACAATTTCCTTACCGTATATTTATTTTTTCTTTGGCCACTTTTTTAAATAACGGAAATTAGGCGCTTTTAAAGGGGTGGGAAATTAAGTATAATTGTATGAATGGGAGCTTAAAAATCTGGCTTTTATAACCTATAAATTATTATAATCGCCACGTTTCCCTTTTATTACGGTCCGATTATAATAAAGCGTAAAACCCTTAAATTTTTCCCAAATAAGTTTGCTTTTCGAAATCTTTCCTCTTTTTTTTTTAATAAGGCCTATATAAAATTACCCTTATACCAAATCCTTTAAGAAGGCATTAACCTTAATTTTAACGGGCGATTTATATTTTTCCAAACCCTTTAAGGGATATTTCCCCTAATATTCGTTGGATTAGGCACGGGTTTCAATAATTATAATAAAAAGAAAAGCTTAAGCTAAAAAATAATAATATTAGGCCTCCTTTTAAAAAACGATTTAATGGTTATAAAAACTGGTATTAATCTCCCCCTATATTTTAAAACGCTTAATAGTTTTAATCCTTTCTTTTTCTTATACCCTTTAAAAAACGGTAAAGGTACTCCATAATTTTTATTTTTATTTCCGGGGTATTAACCAGGATTATATAAATTATCCCTCCGCCGTATAATTTTTAAAATCCTTCGTAACTGTAATAAAGCTTTATAAACCAAGCCCGATTCTTATATATTTCCTCCTACCTATAAATAAAATATTAATATTACTTAATTTTAGTTATTTTTTCCCAGATCGGGTAAAAATACCTCCGTAATCTCCACCTTAATATTATTATCCCCTTAACCGGAATTACGCAAATTATTCCTCCGCCATATAATCTTTTGGATCTTCTTTATAACCATAGGTAGGGTTTTAATACGGCCCAGTTTAAAGGCGCCTTATTTAATCCTTAAACTTTTGCGGTAATTTTAACCAACCTTAATTATCCCTTTTTTAAAAAACCTTTATTAATAATAAAAGGGCACTTTTATTATCTTTCCCCTTTCTTTAAATTTAACCGGAATTGTATAAATTATCCCTTCGCTACATAATTTTTATAATCCTTTATAATCGTAATACCCATAAAGGTTAAACTAGGCTTATAAAAATATTCCTTCCATTTAAAAATAGGATTATAATCCTGCTTTTTTTATACATATTAATACTTTTAATAATCCCTTTTGTTTCCCCTTTTATAACCGAATAAATAAAGGTTTTTTATTAAATTACGCCTTAATTTTACGCCGGACTTTTATAATATAATAAGGGTATATAGTTTTATTTAATACTCGAAGCCTAATCCTTTTTTAACCCTTTTACCATAATTATATACGCATTTTTAACCGGCGCCGGACCTATTTTAAAATCGAATTCCTATTATTTGGTTTTAACCCTTATAGGTTTATAATACTACCAGGGTAATCCTATAACGCCGTAAAACTTCCGCATTATTCCTTCTTTTCCAAAATATATTCCCTAATTCTTCCGTAATAATAAATTATTTAAAGTATAAATAATTGATTTTTAAAAGGTTTTTAAATTTTATATGTTATATAAACTTGCCCAATTTTACCCATTATTACCCCCAATTTATTACTTTTATTTTATCCTAGGGGTAATTTATTTTTAGCCGGATATTATATTTTCGCTCTTATAAAGAAAGAATTACCTCCCTTAAAAAATATAACTCGCGTAATTCTTTAGGCGCATATAGCGCGGTATATTAATCGGTCTTTAATTTTATTATAATATAAATATCCCTTTTACCATTTATAATATAAATATTATAAACTCTTTACCAGTATACCGTAAAAGGATTCTTTTACCTTAATATAATAATTTTTTTAAATTCTTATTTATATTTATTAATATAATCCCGTATAATATTATTCCTTAATTATAATTAATAATCCAAATTAATGAAAAGGAAAAAATAATAAAGCGATTTTTTAAATTTTAATCCTAAAAAACGCAGGCTTATTACCGAGATTTAAATTTATAAACCCTGGTAAAACCTTTAAAAAATATAACGGGGAATAGGTTTAAAAATCTCGCTATATGGTCGGTATTTAAAACCAAGTTATTTGGTTTTATTAAACCTTTAATTGCCTTTTTAAAAGTGGTAATACTTTAAAAAATATAGGATAATCCTATATAGAATTATTCCTAAATAATAATATAATATTTAAGGGAATATATAATATAATAATTAAAAGTTATATTTTTATAATTAAAGTTTTACCGCCATGGTTTATTACCCTTTTAAAAGTTCCACGAGTCCCGGGGGTCCTTTTAACTTTTTATATAATCCTATACAGGATTATTTTAAGGCTTTAAATTAATTATTTAAACAATTACGCCAGGCGTAGGTTTATGGTACAAATGCAGCGGGGGATAGCTCCGACACCGTTATAATATATAAAAAGTCCTGGAGCTTTTTATAGGGGAATTGTATGTAAATTATAAATATATAAAAAGCGGACTTCTCGCACCCCCCCATTTGGAAAAACTCTGGTTTTTTAAAAATTAACCTTTATATAATATAAGTCCTAGAGTTTTTTTCCTAACTTATTTAATCTTTACCTAACCTGTGTCTGTAACGCTTATATAGTGTAGCGATGCCGGAGGTATCCCCCGCTGCATTTGTATTAAAGAGCTACGCCCGGCGCAATTATTTAAATAATTAGTTTAGGGCCTTAAAATAATCCTGTATAGGATTATATAAAAAGCCAAAAAGACCCCCGGGACTTGTGGGATTTTTAAAAGGGTAATGAATTATAGCGGTAAAAATATGGTTATAAAAATATAACTTTTATTTAATATATTATATTTTCCCCCAAATATTATATTATCGTTTAAGAATAATCTTGTACAGGATTATTCCATATTTTTTAAAGTATTACCAGTCTTAAATAAATAGCTAAAAGTTTAACCAAACCAATCAGCTTGGTTTTAAACACCGACCATATAGCGAGCTTATTAAACCTACTCCCCGCTATATTTTTTAAAAGTTTAACCAGGATTCACGAATTTAAATCTCGGTAATAAGCCTGCGTTTTTTAAGATTAAAATTTAAGGAATTCCTTTATTATTCTCTCCCCCTAGTTAACTTGGATTAATAATTATAATTAGGGAATAATACTGAACGGGATTATATTAATAAATATAAATAAAAATCGACGGAAATTATTATATTAAGGTAGGAAAACCCTTTTACGGTATACCGGTAAAAAATTCGTAATATTTATATTATAAAAAGCAAAACGAATATTTATATTATAATAAAATTAAAAAGCGACCAATACGCCGCATTATATACGTCTAAAAAATCGCGGGAGTTATACTTTTAAGGGGGGGCACTTTTCTCCACACGGTGGCGAAAGCGTAATATCCGGTTAAAAATAAACTGCCCCTAGGATAAAATAGGAACGATAAATTAAGGGCAGTAATAGGCACAACTGGGTAAACTTATATAATATACGGAGCTTAAAAGCCTTTCGAAAGCCAACCATTTATACTTTAAATGATTTATTATTACGGAAAAATTAAGGAATACGTTTTGGAAAAAAAAGAATAATGCGGAAGCTTTACGGCGCCATAGGAGTACCCTGGCAGTATTATAAACCCATAAAGGTTAAAAATAAGTAATAGGAATTCGATTCCAAAATAGGTCCGGTACCGGTTAAAAACGTATATATAATCGCGGTGGGAAGGCCAAAAAAGGATTAAGTTTCGAATATTAAATAAAGCTGTATACCTTTATTATACCCTTATAAATAAAATAATAAAGGTTAATAAATAAGTAAACCCTTATTATATTACGGAAATCCGGCGTAAAATTAAGGCGCGATTTAATAAAAAAACCTGTATTTATTCGGTTATAAAAGGGGAAGAAAAAGGGATTATTAAAAATATTAATACGTATAAAAAAAAGCAGGATTATAATCTTGTTTTTAAATAAAAAGAATATTTTTATAAGCCCAGTTTAAGCTTTATGGGCATTACGGTTATAAAGGATTTTAAAAATTATATGGCGGAGGGATAATTTATATAATTCCGGTTAAATTTAAAAAAAAGGCCAAGGTAATGAAAATACCCTTTTATAATTAAAAACAGTTCTAGGGAAAAGGGATAATTAGGGTTGGTTAAAATTACCGCGGAAGCTTAAAGGCCGAATAAGGCGCCCCTAAACTGGCCTATATTAAAACCCTACCTACGATTATAAAAGAAATCCTAAAAATTATATAATAAAGGGATAATTTATATAATTGCGGTTAAGGGGATAATAATATTAAGGTGGAGATTACGGAGGTATTTTTACCCGACCTGGGAAAAAGTGGGTAAAATTAAATAATATTAATATTTTATTTATAAGTAAAAGGAAATATATAATAACCGGGCTTAATTTATAAAAGTTTATTATAATTATAAAGGATTTTGAAAATTATATAGCAAAGGGATAATTTACGTGATCCCGGTTAGGACCTTATAAATAAGAATAGGAGTTATGGAATACCTTTACCGCTCCTTAAAGGGTATAAAAAAAAAGGATTAAAGCTATTAAGCGTTTTAAAATATAAGAAAAGATTAATATTAATTTTTATGGCCATTAAATCGTTTTTCGAAAGGAGGCCCAACCCTACCGTTTTTTAGGTTAAATTTTGCTTTTTATTATAATTATTAAAACCCGTGCCCGATTTAATAAATACCAGCGGAAATATCCCCTAAAGGGCTTAGAAAAATATAAATCGCGCGTTTAAATTAAGGTCGTTCCCTTTTTAAGGAATTTAATATAAGGGTAATTTTATATAGGCCTTACCAGAAAAAAGGAAAAAGAGATCTCGAAAACCGAATTTATTTGGGAAAAGTTTAGGGGTTCCACGCTTTATTATAATCGAATTATGATAAAAGGGAAAATATGGCGACCATGATAATTTATAGCCCATAAACGCTAAACCTTTAGGCTCCCACCTATGGAATTATAATTAATTCCCCACCCCTTTAAAGGCGCTTAATTTTTAAGACCCAAAAAAAGCGGCCAAGGAGGAAATAAATATACGGTAAAACGATTATGGGAGATTTAAAGTTTAGGGAAAGGTAAGATAAGGCCTTTTAATTTAAGCAAAATAACTAATATTACGCCCGGCCTTATAAAAAGCCGGCAAATTAATAATTACTAACAACGAATTAATTAATAATAAGGGGTAAGGTAATTAAGGAAAATAATAAAACGGTATATTTACGAAGCCTAAAATCTTTAAGCGTAAGGCACGGGACGTACGGAACGAAACCTATTAAGGCCTTAGAATAATAATATTAATACCCGAAAAATAAAAAGGTAATTATTAAAAGAATTATATAAATTTCCTACTTCGAATTATAAAAATCCGACGATTACGCGTAAAAGGCTTAAAAAATATTACTACCACCATTATTTTTAATTTTAAAAAGCCGTTTATAATTTACCAGTCTAGGGTTAATAAGAAATAATCCTATATTATATTACCCTTTAAAAACCTATTTAAATCCTAACTTTTATAATTTTTTCCATTTTTTATAAATATTTCTAATGCCTAAAATTATTCGCCTATTTAAATTTATAATATTATATTTTTATAATAAGGCGCGGCAAAGGTTTTTTTACCAGAATATTATTAAGGTAAAGGAAAATAAAAAATGCTTTATAAATATGCCTCCGGCCTAAAAACGATTTTTAAAAGTAAAAATACCCGAAGGCATTAATAAAGCCTAAACTTTACCATATAAATAAAAGGCCGAGCAATTACCTTTTAATCCTCCCTTGTTTAAAATCCCGCTATCGAAAACCCTTATTATACCAATACCCCGGGCAAAATATATTATAAATATTTTCCTAATATTTTAAAAAATAAAACAAATATTATTTCCCGGCCAGTTTATAAAAGTAATATTTAATATTAATTAATATAACCCCCGTCAAATAAACCAATATATTATAATCCGATTATCGTTACCGATCCCTGGTATATAAAAAAGCGTAATATTTAGGGGAAATAATATTTCCCAATATATATATTAATTAAATCGAATATTTTAATAGGTAATATTTATAAATAATATTTTAAAAATAAAATATATTATATAATATTATATTAATACCGACGCTAAACCAGTTAAATTATTTATTATAGGGAAAATATAAATCGAAATAAAAAAAGTATTAAAAACGGAAATCGTAAATAGCGATATTTTTTAAAAAGGCCGCAATATAATAAACGTGGAACGCTTTGCCTACCAAAACTGGCCTATAAAGAATATTAATTAATAATGGTTATATATTGCGGGATAAAAATGCCGGCTCGCTTAATATAAGGAAAAGCATACGGGGTATATTAATAATATTATCCTATTAAATGTATTTTTAAATACTTTCGATAATATATTATAAGATTAATTATATAGTTTTATAAACATTATAAATAATAACCTATACCTTAAAATATGTAAGGAAATTCTTTAAAAGCTTAAAGCCTTTTTAAACCAGCGCAAAAAAACGATAAAATTATTCGGGAATAAGTTCTAATAGGAAGAAAAAGGGAACACCGCCCGCGCTGGAGAAGCTTCGCGAAATCCTATCGATTTCCAATTCTAATAAGCCAATTAATATAATATGGCCAAAATGGCCTAAAAAAACCAAACCGACCCCCGCAATTTGCCGCCCGCGCTCCGATTATAAGGAAGCGATAAAGTACCTGTTACCCGATCAATCCTGCCTAAAATAATTAACCAAAACCTAATTAAAAAGCTAAATACTTTAAACGTGGCTAATATATATATATTATTAAACCAAAAAATAGGTGAAAAAATAAAACTGGTGTTAAATAATAATAAAATAAGGGAAAATAAGCCTTAATATAAAAAACACAATAGGTATAACCCTAATTAGGCCTATTAAATTAAACGGGACCATATACGGGGACTTTATTATATTTAAACTAAATTCCCTTAAAAAACCAGTATAATCCCTTTAAAAAGTTTAAAGGTATAAATATTTTTTATATTAATAACCAGTTTTAATAAAAGGCCCTAATATTAAACCAAGGTGATAAAATATTATTAATATTTAAAAAATAATTATATATTATATAATTACCTATAGGATGCTCAGGATTAAATTAATAAAATCCTTTATAAAAACCCTTGTTATTGAATACCAAAATGGGAGTTTAAAAAAAGCGCATATAATATTTAGCCTATTAAAATATTTAAGAATATAATTACGGAAAAAGCGCTAAAAAATAATATTCCTAAGGTATTATAAATAAAAAAAGGTGCCTAAAGATTAATAAAATCGGGTATAAAAGGCCTAAAATATAATTATAAAAAACCCCTGGTTTTTAAAAAATACGCCTGGCTTAATTAATAAAAAGGACCAGGTATTATAAATAGGCCAGCCATAAATAAACCTAATCGATAAGGTTTACGAAATATTGAAAAATAATAATATTTAAAATAATTAATTATTTATTATTATAAAAGGTAAAATAATAATGGTTAAGGAGTATTTATAGGAAAATTAGAAAAATATAAAAGTAAAAATAATAACGGAAACCCTTATTATTAATGTTTATAATAAAACCGCGTAATCGGTTTTTGGTTATAATTAAAAAGGAATTAAAAAAGAATAAGGCAGGCACCTAAAAAGAATAAAAGTGGAGGATAAGGTTAAAATGGTTGAGGAAAAAAAAGGCGCCAAAGGAAAAAAAAGGATTTTGGCCACGAAAAGGTATTAGGCGTAATAAGGGAGAAAATAAAACGCAGTATATAGGAAAAAAAAAAGGCGCCCTTAGGTAATAAGCGTAAAAACCCCTTAAAGTTTACGGATTTAATCTTTTAAAAGGTAATGGAAAACCAATTTATAAAAATTATAGGAAGGCCTTACGGGTTAATAATTGCGGAAATATTAAAAATATTATACTTTATAATGATAATTTTATAATAAAAACTGGCAGGTAAAATAAGGGTAAAAGAAATTATTAATAAAATCATTTATAAAGGTAAAAAGCCAAAGGAATATTAATAGGTAATTTTAAATAGGCCTAATATTCACCAGGTGGTTAAAATAAAGGCTCGCTTTATTAATAATATACCCCTAAAGGAATTAAAGTTTATAAATTTGAAGGTTTTATTTATAAGCTTACCAGGCGGCCTAAAAGCGGTAATATTAAAGGGAGAAAAGGTAATTCTTTATTTAATTAATATTCTTAATCCATTGGTATTAATCCCCTTAATAATCCCCTTTTTGCTTTATCCGAGCCCGTGCTTATTAATATATATAAAAGGGCCAAAAGATAAACTGGCCAGGGCTAATATAAATATAGGCGTAAAAACCAATATTTTTAAACAAACCTACGCCTAAAAATACGGCTTTAAGGCTTACCAGGCGCGAATTGCGTTTTTTGGTTATAATGGCCAAAAGATTGATTCAGCCTTAATTATACGGTAATAGGTACACGTTTCTTTAAAACCTAAACGTATCGCGTAAAATTTCTTTATACCAGAAAAAATTTAAAAAGGGGCGCCAAAAATAATATTAGGAATACTTTTTATTATAATAATGGGGTGGAAATAATATTATAATAAAAAATATAATGCATTAATCGGGGAGCTTAAAATAAAAAGGAATAATTATATTATTATTATTATAAACCTAACCCTAAAAAAAAAACATAGCAAAATACCACGTAATATTTATCCCAGAAAATAAAGGTTTCTAGGAAAATGCAGGAAGCCCTTATAATTCGAGTAATAAAAAAAAAGGTTAATATAGGATTAAAAAAACCCCGTACTGGTAAAATCGAAATCCCTGCGTATATAATAAAAGTTTTAAATTCGGATAACGAAAAAATAATAATTTAAATTTTTAGAAAAGAAATCGAGCGCCTTATAAAAAAGTTTAAAAAGGATATACTTATGCAGGGGTATATTAATAGGCCATAAGAAGGGGAGAACCTCTTAAATAAAGAAATCTGAACCGAACAACCAAATATAAAGGTTATTTTTTACCAGCCAAAAGGGTAAGGGTATAAAAAGCCTTATAATTATTTACGGAACCCTAATTATGAAAGAAAAATTACTAGGAAAAGCTTAAACATTTTCCCCGGAAAGTATTATAAGGGTAATAATCGGGAGCTGTAAAATAATAATAAAATAAAAATAAAACTTTATTATTAACGAAATCCTAGGCATTGGCGGAGCTTAAAGGTTATTTCAACTTAATAATACCAATATTATTAATATCTTTACCGTATATAAATGTATAATGGATAAAATAAAACCCGTAAATATTCGAATAAAGTATAAAGCGGCCCCCGTAAACCCGGAGTGGTATAAAAAGAAATAGGAAAACAATAAATTATTAAAAAACAATTATAATAATATTAAATAAAATAAATACGTTTACCTATAATTATATAAGGCAGGGTAGATTGGTACCAGGCTTATATTACAAAAAAGGAATAAAATTTTGGAATTCCTTAGGGAATTATAAGGGGAAAAATAAAGAATATTTATAATTATATTTATAAATAAAGAATAAATATTAATATGGTTTTGGGAATATTTAGGCAAAATTAACCTTAATATAACCCTTTTCTAAAAAATTAATACGGTACCTTATATAAGGTGGCAGGTTAAAAATATTCCTATCCCTAAGGTATTAATAATAATGGTAATCGAAAGACTAGAGGAGCGAAAGAAAAAGGGAGTAAATAAGCCAAACTAAGCGGCGTATTATAACCCCTGGTTTCTAATTAAAAAAAAGGATAGGAAATACCGCTTAATTAATTTAATTAAAAAACTTAATTCGGTTATATTTTATAATAGTTTTATACCTTTAATTACCAATAAGTTTATAAAAAATATAACCTATTATTAATTTATTTTACTTTTGGATTTTTACTCCGAATACGACCAGGTGGTGTTTAATTTAAAATCCCGAGATTTTATTATTTTTATAATATTCGCCGGCCTATTTAAAATAACCACCCTTCCGTAAAGAGAAACGAATAATATTACTTAATTTTATAAGATTATCTCCATTATTCTCTTAGGTCTTATTCTAATAATATATAAAATACTTATCGATAATATAACGGTTAAAGGTTTTATTATTATATATAATAGGCGAGAAATTTACTCAGGGGTATAATAATACGTGGCCGAATATATTAGGAATTTAAATTAAGTATTATTACGGAATAAGTTGGCCGGAACCATAATCCTTACAATTGAATCCAAATGGGTCCAAAAATTAACCGTAATAATAGGGTTTATATGCGGAACGAATGGCCGTAATCCTAAATAGGCCAAAATTATTAAAATTAAAAAATGGACGGTTTTTAAAAATATATCGGATATTAAAGGATTTATTAGTATGGTGGTTTTTTACCGAATATTTATTAAGGATTTCGCTTATATCGCTAAACCTTTATACGAATTTATTTATATAGGGGCGCAATTTATTTGGGAAAAAAAGCACGCAAAAGTAATGGAAATCCTTAAACAAGCCCTAATATTGCCCCCAGTTTTAATTAAAATTAATTACTCCCTAAAGGCAGGGCGCATTATTATTAAAGTAAATGCATTAGGGATTAAATGGGAAGCATGGATCGGCCAAGAAAAAAAAGGGAAGATCCTCATGGCGCGCATTTTACCCTTAAAACAAACGCGGCTAATATAATATACCAGCTTAATAATAATATTACTAATCTACCCGGAGAACTTATTACCCAATGGATCGCATAAATATGGCAATTCGGCTTTAATATAAAGTCTATATTAAAAAATAAAAACACTATAATAAACGCGTTATTATAAAAGCCCCCAGGACCTTTAAATAAGGAAAATAATGAATTGGAAGAAAATATTAAAGATTTTATTAATATATAATTATATATACTTAAGGTTATAGAGGGTTAAAGGGATATTAAAATTCAGGGAGAAAAAGTACAAAATAATAAATCCCGAAAAATAACGTATTTCCTTATTATTTTAAAAAAACCGAGTAATACTTTTTATAAATTATTCCTCCGTTAAAAAAGAAAGGCTTTAAATTACCTAATAAGGGACCAGAAATTATGGCGTAAAACCTTAAGGGGAAAATTATAATTATAATTAATAATCGATAATAATTAAACCCGGAAATATATTATTTAAAATAATTATATTTATAAAGGGTATAAAAAACGGAATACCATATCCAGTTTTATTATTTAGTATTATTATTAAAAGAAATAATAAAAATAAATATAAGAGGTATTAAGAACCTGCCCAATTTATTAAAAGCAAAACCCCTAAACGCCCGAAATACCGCTAAAAGTCTTTAACCCCATTTTAATCCCTTTTTTTAAGGTTTCGCTTAATATTTTTTAAATACCATTAAAAAAAGGGTATATTTATATTATATAGGTCAAATATAATTTAATAGCATGGATTAAAGGGCGACCATTATAAAAAGCCACCGCAGGATAAATGGCCAATTTTGTTTAATAAAATATAATTTATAAGCATGGAATATATGGGAAATTAATAATTAATAAAGGACCAGAAAATTAAGGGTTTTTGGATACATTTATATAGCAAATAGGCCTGGCCAAAATTACGGTATCGGTGTATAATTTACGATTATAAGGGGAAATAAAATACCACCATTTAAGTACCAGGGACGGGTTATTAAAATTAAACGGTAATTGGATTAATGCGTATCCAGGGGTATTAATGGCGTAAAGAATTATAATAAACCAAATTATAGGATTCTCCCTATATGCGTTATTATACGATTAAAAAATAATCACCCTTATTAAAATAGCGCTCCTTACCTGGAAAATAATCAATTAAAAGAGTAATATACCGTAGGCGGACTTTTTAGCGAAAAGGAGCCGGATAATGGAACGGAAAAAAAAGGATTTAGCGAAGGCACCCTAAATCTTATAATAAAATAGGGAAACCAGGGCCAAATATATGGATAAAGAAAATAACGGGAAAATAAGAAAGGTTTTATTAAAAAAAGGGGATTTAATATTATAATGAATATTAATTATAAAAGTTAAAAGTATAAAGGATAAATAAAACCCTCGATAAATAAAACATTATATTATTTATAAGCTTTCGAATAAAGGAAGAACGGCATAGTTTAGGGAACCTTATAAAGGGAGCCCTCCCTTTAAACGTATAATCGGGAGTAATAAAGTTAAGAAATTTGTTTAGGAAAACGGATAATAAAATAAGCCGTCAGGAATTAATAATAATACCTGGAAAAAATGGGAACCTTATTTAAAATAAAATAATAAATTAGGAAAGGGCTATATAGGATTAAGTAATAAAAAGGATAATTTAAAAGGCCATATCGGGGAGAATATATTAAAAAGTTTGGGTAAAAATTAATACCGAACGGTAATATTTTATAATAACGATTAGGAAAAAGAAAGCAATTCAGCTAAACGTATTACTATGGTATTACGGCCAAAAAAACCCCGTAATATGGAAAAACTAAAAAATAAAAAGCGAAAATTAAGAAAAGTAGCAATTTTAAAAATAACGAAAAATATACAATTTTAAATCCCAATAATTATTATAAAAAAGTTCGGTAATATTTGTTTTATAAAAAAGTAAAGCTGTATAATATTATAAGATTTTTAAAGGAATTACCATATAAAAAAAAACCCGCCCCATATGCCCTCCCATATATAATATAAACCCCTAATTAAATTAAAATTAAATATTATAAAAACGCCCAGCAAAAACCATATACCTAAAACTCCGTTAATAACCCGAAATATATATACGTATATAAAAAAAAAGCCCTATCCCTTTATTTAAAAGCTTAAAAGGGAATATCCTTATACTTTATCTTTTATATTCCTATACTACACCAAATGGCCCTATTTTAAACCATTTATAGGTGGTAATTAAAAACAGCCTTTTAATTTTAAACGGAGATTACCCGTTTAAGGTTTATTTCGTTCGTTTAAATTTATAAAAAAAGATAGGCGAGACCCTTATTGAAAGGATTATACGTAAGAATAAAAATTCCTTCGTGGAAAAACTTAATGTTTTATATTAAAGGATATTATTAAATAATTCTGTATAGTATAATAATTATTCTAATAATAATAAAAGGATTAATCGCGGGATGAAAAAATTATAATTTAATTTTAAAAAATTTATAATATTCCTTATTCCTTATGAGAATATAAACCCTCGCGATAAGCCGAAGCCTAAAATGCCGCCGCGCCATTACTATTACCTCCCTTAAAAGTTTTACCTTAATCACCCCCTTTTTTATAAACCTTAAAAAAACCAAACCCTTATACCGGCTGTATAAAAGGCCTAATTAAACCAGGAATATTTTTAGCCCTTAAATTTAAAATATTTATAACCTCCGAAAAATTAGGGCCGCCGAGAATAATTTCGAAATAATCCTTTTAATGCTTAATATTTTGCTCCCATACCGTATTATTAAATAATTTCTCGATACGGAATTTCTTATAAGAGGCATAACCATTATAAGGAGGATCGAAATCCAAAGCCAATATATATTTTTAAGGCCTTTTTTTTCGGCTGTACAAACCTCGCCAAGCCAAAAGTAATTACCATACTTATTCCCGGTATATTTAGGAACGGAAATATATTCGAAAAAGGGGAATATATAATAAATAAAAATATTAGGCTTTTAATTTTAAAAATAACTCGCCCACTTAAAGGTATAATACTCGTAAGGGTTTTTATTTACCATACCTTTAAATTATACGGCCAGTGCTTACCAATAATGGAAATAAAGGAAGGAATATAAACCATTTATAATTTGCCCTAAAAAGCCTCTATATGGGATGGGAATAATAATAGGCCGATTAACCCTTTTATATAATACAGGGGCCAAGCTGGTAATCTTAAGAAAGGGTTTAAATATATCCAGGTTAATATATATGGCCATATAAACATAGTTTAAAGGAGGGTCCTTAAATAGGCCAAATTAAAAATAACGAAGGATATTTTTAAAAAGTAATATTAATTAATCCTGCTTAGCCTTAAAAGGTAAAAATGGAAAGGGTGCGAAGGTGGAATAAAGCTTATAAATAAAATTACAAATTAGTTTCAACCGGGTCCTTTTAATAAAGCTCGAAAATAACCTCGGCGGAAAAGTATTAAACTGGAAGGCCTAAACGGTATCGTGCTTAAAAGGTATTTTAATTCCGAAAACCGTAACCGTACGCTGGGGCGGTCAATTTAAAGGGATTAAATTGGAAAAAAAGGCAAAAAAGGACCTTTTAAATAAACCTTAAAAAAAAAAGCCAGGGCTGGTTTATTATATAAGGCTAAATTAACGGAAGGTAAAAAACGATAGGGGTAATAAAGAAAGCCGAATAAAACCGCCAAAACTAATGGCCAGGTTTTATAATACCCGATTAATACGACCTCGCGGCCTAATTGGCAAAGGGGAAAGGGTAAAAATAATTATAAGGGAAATTAAAATTAAATAATATTATATAAAAGTAATAATTTGAAAAGAATATACCTAAAGGAGGGCTTCGGGCAGTAGTAAAAGTGGCGTTAATTAAAAAAGCCGTTTAATTATAAGCAGAACGCTCGGTAACCCGAGTACGGCTCCTTATAATATAAGCCCCGGGCCCTTTTATAAAAGGAGAAAAAATATAAGGGTAAGGGAAAGCGAAGGTTATATAATAAGTTATAGGAAAAAGGGAAGGCTGGTATATAGGTATAATTAATTTGGAGGAACCAAAAGGCCTATTGGTTATTAGTAAATAATAAATAAAAGCCAGGAGATTAAGGAGCCCCTTATAAGCCTCTTTATTATTACTTTGGTTTAAATGGGACATATTTTAAAAGGATTAGGGAGTAGATTAAAAAGAAAGTTAATAAAGGGTGCGAGTGTTTAAGGGAAAAAGGGCTTAAAGGAAGGGAAAAAAGCAAGGAATATATAGGAAAAAGAGCACTATAAGGAGAAAAAAGGCATTAATAAGAAGCACATAAGAGGAAGGATTATCGAAGGAATAGGAGAAAAGAAAGGGAAAGAAATTAGGCCAAATAAATATTTATATGGTTATTCGATTAAAAATAGGAGCCCTATTATTAATCATAAAAGTTATAGGAAGTATAAGGGTAATAAAATAAAGGGATAATAATAGGAACGCTTAAGGAAATACCTATTTATCTAAAAAAATACCACCGCTTGCCTAGGATTCGTTAATATATTTAAACTTTATAGGTATAAATACCACTTTTTTTCCCTTAATATTTCCTCGATTTTTTTTAACCATATTATTTTCTAACCTTAAATCTTCCTAATATAATCCTATTCAGCTTATTTTTTATTTTAATTTAACCTTTTATTTTTAATCCCTTTATTCTTTAAAAAGCTTATATAATCCTTAGCCCTTTACCCCCCCCCCCTCTTAACCTAAGAATTTCAACCCAAGCACACCTCCCATTTTATATTATTATTTAATAAAATAAGCGAGCCCTAAGTAATATTATTGAAATAATAGGAGATTATACCTTCGAGGGATTAAGGTTAAAGATCGAAATTAACGCCTAGGTGCCTAAATATTAATCGGAATTCTTATTTAAGCTATTTTAAAAGGTAATTCTTTATATAAAAGCATTTATTAAACCCTAGCGCCTGTATAAAAACCAGGCCCATTAAGGAGGGCCAATCCCCTTATATATTATATACGTAAATAACCCAAAGTTTAAGGAGATGGCCTAAAGAAATGTAAGCGTAATTATTAAGGATATGCTTAACCTTATTAACCGCCATAAAAATAACCGCTTTTACTAACGGCTCCGAAGGCCTATTACCACCAAAGCGTTTTTTATAAATACTTGGGCATATATATATAATATTATTAAGCAATTGGAATACGACCAGCCTTTTTCCCACCAGTAAGTAATTACCTATAAGGATTACCTCGAAATATATAATAGGGTAAATAATATTGGGTTTATAATTATAAGTTTTAAATCTTTAACGGGGCCTAAAAATATACCAACCATTAAAAACCAGGCGGCCCTTATAATTCCCCTATAATATCCGTTCTCTAAGAATTACGACTTATTTATTATTATAAAGGCGGGAGTTAATCCTATAATAAAAGGGCAAAAAAATCCACGCATAATCTTTATTTAAAACTAGTATAGGGGTATGATGCTTATTATATTCGCACTGGAGAACGCAAAAAAGGAATTTAAAAGGTATATATGGGAGATTTATATAAGGTTTTAGGCAATACTTTAAAATAAAGCCAATAGGAATATATTTAAAAAATACGGCCTCCAGCCTAAAGTCCTTTTTATAATAATTATTTTCGTATAAATTAATCCCTTTTACCGATTTTAGCATCTTACGGTATTAAAAACGCTTAGGATTATAGTATATAAATAAAGTATAATATGGGTTTATATACGAATAAGGAGGGAGGTTTATATTAATAACAAAGTTTTTATATTTTAGGAATTAAAAAATAATAGAAAAAGGTTATAATACCGCCTTTATAAACTTAAATTACGTATGGGAGGAAAAGGGAAAAGGAATTACCTATTATATTCCTTTAGGCCACCGCCCCAGTATTATAAAAGGCATTTTATAAATTAGGTAAAAGTGTTTTATATAAATTACCCGAGGTTTATTATAGGCCTGAATCTATAAAAAAACCTTTTTAAAATAGGGTGGTTATAAGGGGAAATTAATATTATTACCTAATACGAGGTTTTTTTATATATAATAATAAAAGGTAATAATCCTTAGGGTTATATGGTTAATAATAAAAAGTGGTAAAACCTGGGTACGAATATAAATATTGCCGGGATATATTCCAATATACTTAATATTTATATAGGCCTTAGGCCTTTTTTAATTTACCCCAAGCTTCTTAATATTAAGGTGGATTCCATAATATATAAGTGGATAAACCCGTTTAACTTTTATACAGAGGACCAGGAGGATATAATAAAATTAAAATCGGGAAATAATATAAATTCGGAGTTTATTTATATAATTAATCCTATTCACCGAAGGCGGAGGAGCCAGGGAACCTTAAAAAAAAGGTGGTAATAAACGCCCCCGTAAATCTTTTAAAGGAAAATGTATATTATTAAAATAAAAGTCTAATTTATTAGAATTATTTAAAGTACCATTACGCACCCCTTTTTTCTATTTTTACCCTTTATACGTTTTATTATACGTACGTTCTCTATTAATTGTTAATCGTTACCCCTATTATTATTTTTAAGGATAGGTTCGTTTTTTCGATGCGCGGCTTTTACCCCTAAATAATCGCCGCGACCCTAATTCCCCTTATATACCAATTAGTATTAATAGGTATATAAAGGGCAGTATAAACCGCTTTTTAATATTAAGATAAATAAGAATTTCGAAGTGTTTAAAAAAAAGGTTATTAAAAAGCCCTTATATTATTTATTAATAAAAAAAAAGGCCTATTAGCCTAAGGACCCTAAATTGTTTTTTATTTAACGCCACCTACCCCGTCTTAAACCTAATATATAGCCTACTTATATTAAGAATTTCCCAGGGTGGGCTACCATTAAAAGGAATATTAAGTAAAAGTCTGCGGAAAAGGAAAAAGGAAAGAAATCTCGAAAATGGGAAACGGTTAAGGCGAGGAATACGGCCTATAATATTAACTATGGCCAGCGCCGCCGATTAAAGAGGATTAAAAGGGCTTTTTAAACCCGATTGGCTCCTGGCAGTATAAAAAAGGGGGATAAATATTTTATTTTTTATTTTATAAATCGTTTAAAGTAAAGTATAATATTACCGGTTAAAATAAACCCTCCGGGGGAAATAAAGGCTGGGGTATAATAAAGTTTATAAAAATAAAATTATATAATTTTATTTAATTATAATTGAATAAAAAAGGGAATCCGTAATTATTATAAAATGGTAATTAATAATACGCGAAGGGTAAGAAAATAAATAAATCGGCGATATTTATAAAAATTAGGAAATTTTTCCTAAAAATTTTCAAACCGCGGAATACGGTCTTTTATTATGGGTTAGTAAAATATAACGATGCCGGAGGTATTTTCCGTTATATTTATATTAAAAACCTACGCCCGGCGTAATTATTTAAATAATTAATTTAGGGCCTTAAAATAATCCTGTATAGGATTATATAAAAAGCCAAAAGGAACCCCGGGATTTATGGGACTTTTGGAAGCGCAATAACATATGGCGGTAAAAACTTAATTTTAAAACTATAACTTTTATTTAATATATTATATTTTCCCCTAAATACTATATTATTATTTAGAAATAATCCTGTACAGGATTATTCCACATTTTCTGAAGCGTTACCACTCTTAAATAGGCAGCTGGAGGTTTAACTAAACTAAACAGCTTAGTTTTAAACACCGACCATGTAGCGAGGTTATTAGACCTACTCCCCGCTATAGTAGGCAGCCTCTTTATAATTATATAGGTCTGCCCAGCGTTACCCATTATTCCCCTTAGTTTATCGTTTTTATTTCGTTTTAGGGGTAATTCATTTTTAGCCGGATATTACGCTTTCGCCATTGTGGGAAAAACACTGCCCCCCCTAAGGAAAAGAGCTGGCGTAATTTCTTAGGCGCGTATAACGCGTCGTATTGGTCGGTTTTTAATTTCATTATAAAATTAATATCCGCTTTACTTTTTATAATATAAGTATCATAAACTCCTTACCGGTATACGGTAAAAGGGTCTTCCCACCTTAATATAATAATTTTTATAAATTCCTATTTACGTTTATTAATATAATCCCGTATAATTTTATTCCCTAATTATAATTATTAACCTAAATTAATTAGGGCAAAAGAATAATGAAAAGATTCCTTAAATTTTAATTTTAATGAACGTAGGCTTATTACCGAAACTTAAATTTGTAAATCCTGGTTAAACCTTTAAAAGTATAACGGGTAATGGGTTTAATAACCTTACTGCATAGTCGGTGTTTAAAGCTAAGCTATTTGGTTGGGTTAAACCTCCAGTTGCCTTTTTAAAAATACTAACGCTTTAGAAAATATAAAATAATCCTTTATAGGATTATTCCTAAACGATAATATAATATTTGGAGGAAAATATAATATATTAAATAAAAATTACATCTTTATAATTAAGTTTTTACCGCCATGGTTTATTGCCCTTCCCCAAGTCCCATAAGTCCCGGGGGTCCTTTTGGCTTTTTATATAATCCTATACAGGATTATTCCAGGGCTTTAAACTGGTTATTTAAATAATTCCGCCGGGCGCAGGTTTTAGGTACAAATGCAGCGAGGGATAACTCCGGCACCGCTATAATAGTATTAAAACCGCGGTTTTTAAACTTTTCAAAAATTATTTATGAAATTTAGTATTCTTTTACTGTAAGGTGATATAATTCTATCTTTAATTTTGAAAGTTTCGAGCTTTCGCTTTCAGCCTAAAGCGTTGTATTGTTATAATATTTAAATAGGTCGCTTAGGGGTTTGAACAAGGCTTCGCGTTTCGTAAATACCGTCTTTAAAATAATTATTTTGTTCTTATTAATAATTGTTCAAATATTTAAACAGATGGGTGTTGTCCGCAATTTATGGTCCTAATTAATTCAGTCCGCTAATTTATGCAAAACAACCTTTTTAGTATTTTGGGTAAGTATTTTAATCGACAAAGGATTAAAAAAGGAGGTTTTATTTTAATAATCGTTATTTTAAATATTTATTAATTTTAGCGCAACCGTGGGGTTTATTATTAGAATTTTTGCATAATTATAATGCGGTAATCTATAAAGTGTATTAAATTTTAAGTATGCAATAACCCGTCGTAGATCGCGTATTTTAAACATTAAAATTAATAAAAGTAGTTTTAAATTTATTACTAAATAAATATTAACGATACTTTATTATATTATATTATATATTTTTATATATTTATTTTTATGCCTATTATGCTACCCCCTTATATAAAGCTACAGGTGCCTGGGAATGCCGCCCCTATGGGTAGCTTAGAATACCACCCTTTTGGTGGTTAACGATGCCCGTCCCTTATTTTTTTATGTCAAGGGTTTTATCTGGGCAGCGCGTTTAGATACATGATAATTTTGTATTTAACAGGGGTGTTTTAAATATTTACGCTTGTAGTTATAGTACAGGTGTGGCGTTGTATTTTTGTGCTGTAGTTCAGTTGGTTTGCACTTCGTTGGGTAGCGCTTTTAGGTACATGATACTTCTGTATTTGACACAGGTAGGAAGAACTAAGGTTTCCCACCTAGGGGCGTGTGTTAAATATTAACGCTACCCGTGCCACGCCCCCACAATTGCGGGGTCGGGTTTCAATTCTTTCACCCACCCGCCTTGTGGGTGCTCGCCACCTGAACACAACTACTAGCTGAACGCAATTCTTTCCCGATTTTTGACCCTTCTTATTCTGCTTAGCATTATGCCCACACCACGATGCCGAAGAACGCGGAAATCATTGAAGGGCGTATTTAAGAAGCCGTTTCATGCAGAGCCGCAAACCCGGAACGTTTAATTAAATCGCTAGCTACGGAATATCACATTTTGTACAGCCGCCTATACGTAAGGGTCACTGGGCGCGGCAGTAAACTAGGATATAAGGCAACCCATAGCCGCCTTTTAAAAATTTAAGAAAAGGCTATTTATACCTATATTAATTATCTTAACCACCTACGATTATCGGTTAAAAGATTTTTTATTATAGGGGCGGTAAATTCGATTCTTTAAACTATGGCGCCGGAAAACTTACCCCCCCCCCCTTTTTATTGGCAATTATTAGGTATTACGGTTTATTTAACATTACGGATATTATATTATTCCTTAAAAAATACTCGATAGCGATCGGTAAATAGCGGAAAATAAAAAAACCATTACGGTATGGTTTTTAATATTATATATTATTATATAGGAGTACGGTATTATAAATAATAATATTTAAAATATTAATAAAATAAGGTTTAAAATAAAAGTTGGAAAAGACCAATTAGTAGTAATTCGCCGCCGTTAAATATACTATTTTGGTCTTCCTATTAATCGCAAATCTGCTACGGTAATCGAATACATTAATGGTAAGGGGGATTATATACCAGCCTTCCTTATATTTATTAGGAAAGTTTATATAAGTAATTGGTATTATATTAAGGAACTGGACGGCGATACCCTTATTATAATAAACAATACCGGTTACTTTAACGATTAATTTAACTTATAATGGATTTAATACTTTATTTAATATATTATAAGTATAAAAGCCGGCCAATATCGTTTTTTTTATTCGATAATTATTAATCATATTATACAAAGGAGTTTATTAATTATTACTGGTAATATCGAATTATTCCCTTTGGCCTGCCATTTAATCTAACTTATTTATTTTAACCATTAAATATTATTATATTTTAACCCCTAAAACATTATTATGCTTAGGCATTAAATATAATAATTAAAAATAAAGTGGCCAATATTACTAAACTCGAGTTTCTTAGCTTTATTTAACAAATCCGGCGGCAGGTATTTAAATAATTAATAATTCAATCGGTATTTAAGAAAACAGGCATTATTCCCTTTAATCCTAAACTAATCCTGGATTAAATCAAAAATCGGAGACCAGAAACGCCACCTTTATCGAATCCATTACATTTATCGCTATTTAAAACTCCATTTACCATTCGGAAATTTAATAAGGTTAGGGATTATATCCTTTAGACTTTTTCGGATAAAATGAGCCCAGAATTAAGTTCTGGTATTGAAAGATATATTCGGGGTTTTTAAATACAGGGTACGGAGTTAATATAAATACGAAAAGATTTATGCAATACTAAACTGGCGGAGGTATTATAACGGGCAGCCCGGGCGGAGAACAATAGGCGCCTATAATACGGAGGGGTACTTACAGTACGCGATGCCCGATTTAAAATTGCAAAAATACCTACTGATAAGGTGAAGGAGGCGAGAGTATTAATCGTGGTATCTAAGATAAAGAAAAAAAGGGAGTGGAAAAAGTGGTATATTACGGTATTAAAATAATACAGGCAATGGAAAAAATATATTTAAAAGAATCGGAAACAATGGAAAATAATACTAGGGGAGTTATTAATTATAGTCGAAAAATGTAGAAGTAAGAATAGGGAAGAATAATAAGAAAGGTCAAAAATCGGGAAAAATTGCGTTTAGCTAGTAGTTGTGTTCAGGTGGCGAGCACCCACAAGGCGGGTGGGTAAAAGAACTGAAACCCGACCCCGCAATTGTGGGGGCGTGGCACGGGTAGTAGTTGTAGTACAGGTGTGGCGTCGCATTTTTGTGCTGTAGCTCAGTTGGTTTGCGACACTTATCTGGGTAGCGCCTCTATGTACATGATACTTCTGTATTTGACCATTGTTCCTTTTTTCTTTTCTAGCTTTACCTTGCTTGCTAAGGGGGGGTTTTTTTTTGCACCTTCT
Source organism: Zalerion maritima (assembly GCA_022664585.2). Taxonomy (NCBI): domain Eukaryota; kingdom Fungi; phylum Ascomycota; class Sordariomycetes; order Lulworthiales; family Lulworthiaceae; genus Zalerion; species Zalerion maritima. Next base: position 10,389 of record JAKWBI020000265.1, on the reverse strand, counting down.
TCGTTCTAATCGAGGACGCACACCACTTTGCCTAGTGTCTGGATTATGCAATGTTAGTTAGACTTGAGTCTATGGCGAATTCGCAGAATTTCTTGGAGACGAGTGGGAACTCACATGGCTGCTCTCGCGGTACTCGTGCGCCTTGACGATGTCGCTGAAGCTAAAGATCTTGTCGGGGGCTGCGTCGAGTTTTCCGGCCAGCGCGTCGCCTATTAGACCGGGCAGGGGCAGCATGTGGTCTTTGAACTGTTGGCGAGAAGTTCAGTAGATATTCCGAGATGGAGGCGACTGATTCGTGTTCACTTACAGAGCTGCTGTACCCACTGAGGCTGACTCCGATGGGCTGGCGGGACAAGTCAAGACGTCTTAGCATATGGAAGGTGGGGGGAATTGTTCGGCAGACTACTCACGATGCCCATTGGGCCAAATTCCTTCCGGAAGAAATACGCCCCATCCAACATCCCACCCATACAAACCCTCGAGCCTCCGGGGCTCCTTGCGCAGGCCAAGGCAACACGGACATGGTCGGCCCCAATAAGCTCAATCTGTGCCGTGAATCCCTCCGGCTCCCCGGCCTTCTCCATGATGGCATGCGCCTGCTGCTGTTCAAAATCCCCGTCCTTCGCATCAGCATCAGCATCAACATCATCATCATCATCAACAACAACAACGTCGTCATATCCTTTCTCTCTCATGCGCTGCGCCTTCTCCACGTTCCTCGTCGTGCCCACCACCTTGTTCACGCCGTATCGGCTCTTGGCAAGCGAGAGCGCGGCAACCGCCGTCGCGGCCGAGCCGCCGTGGATCAGTAGCGTGTCGCCTGCCCGGATCGCCAGCCCGTGCTCCAGCATGCCGTATGCGGCGAGATAAGAGCCGGGAACGGCGGCGATGAGGGCGAAGGTGTCGGACCTTGCGGTCGGGGAGACGTCCGGGATAGGGCTGGAGAGGCAGGATGGGGGTAGCCTCGCGAGTTCTGTTGTTTTCCCAGCGAAGAGGTTAGGTGTTAAAAGACCCGGACATGATTTAATATACCCGGGCCGCCTCGTCTTTAAGACGCCGAGGCAGATGGATGGGATGGAACAGCCTCACCGGCGTAGCATCCGTCGAAAAATCTACCCATTCCACCCATCAGGCCGACGACCACATCGCCGGGCCTGTATTTGCCGGATGTTGCAACATCGTCGCCGTCACGTCGCTCAAGCTCTGGCGGCACAGATTCGATGACGCCTGAGAATTCGGCGCCGATGATCTTGGGCGGGGTGAATTTGGGGCCTGCTTGAATCCCGTTGCGAGTCATCAGGTCGGAATGGCCGATGGCTGCAAAGTAATGGCGGTGTTAGCGAAGAAGTCTCCACGGAACGTATGCACTAGGCGTTGTTGGTAAAATCAGCTCTGCTAACCGATTGCTTTAACCCGGACGAGGACATGCTCCGAGTCGACGGTTGGTGTTGGATAGTCATCCACAAGTCGTAGAACGCTAGGCGGCCCCTGGGCGGTTAGGACAGCGGCTTTCATATTAGCGAGCGGCCTTCGCATTGGTCGCGACGGTGATGGTTGTGGTTTGTTGTTTGGATGTGATAAAGATGTCTGACAGGGGCTTGGGCGCGCAGATGGGCCTTGGATACCTAGACGAGGGAGGCGTGGGAGGGGGCTCTTAGGCAAGTCTAGAAAGCACTCCCTCTTTATCCATGGAAGCCAGGGTTCTTCGAGCCGGGGGTGGCACGGTGGTGCCCAAGCGGCCCGGCAGATGCAGATACTCGTTGCACCCTGTGGAACCGTCCACTCCATTGCCGTGGCTCGTGTGGGGTTCTTCAGCTGCATATGTATGAAAGTTCCCCATGGGGAAATGTGCCCTTTATATAGTGCGGGCTTGCTGGTAGGTGTTTGTCTGGATGTCTGCATCTCGTACTTACCCTTCTTCATCCCTCTTCCCTAGTATTTCCAGACCTTAGTAGCAAGCACAAACCCAAGTAGCTCGCAGGTCATCAACTTGCACCCACCATCCCATGGCCACCGACGCAGAACCGGGGGCGCGCGACGACTCCAAGTCCCACATCAGCGAGGCTGAATTCGTCGAGACCTCTCCCCAAGTCAACAAGGACAAGCCTGATCAGGAATGGCACGATCCCATCGTCCATGAATTCCCGGACGGTGGCTTTCGAGCCTGGGCGGCCGTCCTGGGCGCTTCGCTCTGTCTCTTTGTTGGCGGAGTGGTAAGTGTCTGCTCCTATCGTCTCTCGTTCGTTCGTGTCGTCAAGGTTAACAGGGCGTGACCAGGAATACTCCTTCGGGGTTTACCTGACCTACTACTCGTCTCACTTCCTCTCCGACAAGACAGTGTCCCAAATCTCCTGGATAGGCTCTTGTGCCGCCTTCATCCACTCTTGCGTCGGCCTCATCACCGGCAAGCTCTATGACGATGGCTGGTTCAAGCAGATCGTTATCGTGGGCACTGTCCTGCACGTCCTATGCTTCATGCTGCTCTCGACCTGCAAGGAGTACTGGCAGGTCTGGCTGTCGCAGGGGCTGGGCATGGGCCTCGCCACCGGTGTCCTCTACCAACCGGCCCTCTCCATCGTGAGCCAGTACTTTGAGCGCCGCCGCTCGTTTGCCATGGGCATCGTCATGTCGGGCGCCTCCATCGGCGGCGTGCTCTTCCCCATCATGGCGAACAACTTGTTCGAGACGGTCGGCTTCGGCTGGGCCATCCGGATCCAGGCCTTCATCATGCTGGGGCTGCTCATCGCCGCCAATCTCCTCATGACGACCCGGCTGCCGGCACACAACCTCAAGACCGGCGTCGTGCAGTTCGACCCGCGTGCGGTGGACGGCGTCGAGTGCGGCCCGTCTGGGCGCGCCAAGGCCGGCATACACAAGATAAACTACCGCCACTTCTTCTCCGCACCCTTCCTCGTCTCCACCGTCGGCTGCTTTTTCATCCAGCTGGGCACCGGCCTCCCCTATGCGTACATCACTTCCTTTGCCACCACCGAGGGCCACATCTCGGCGGACCTGCAGTTCTACCTCCTCCCGCTCACCTTCGCCGGATCTGCCATCGGCTCCCCAATTTTCGCCTGGGTCGCTGACCGAGTCGGCGTCTTCAATACCGTCATCGCAACTACCATCGTGTCAGCAGGGCTGGAGGCCAGCATCCTGGCAGCGTCGACCGATGCCGTCGCCGTCGTTGTCTCCGTGCTGTACGGCTTCGTCGCCTCCGGGTACCAGGCCCTCGTCGGCCCCATCTACAGCTCCCTCTCTGACACTGTCCTCGAGATCGGCCACCGCATGGGCGCCGGCTTCTTTGTCATCGGCGTCGCCACCTTGATTTCTAGCCCCATCCAGGGCGCCTTGCTCGGCGATAGTATCGAAGAGTATACTTGGTGGAAGCCCATTGTGTTCTCCGCCCTGAGCCTGCTTGCCGGCTGCTTGGCGTTGGCCGTCGCGCGGGGGATGCTGATAAAGCGACGGAATGTGACGAAGAAGATTCTCGGTTTTGCAAACCTTTGATCTTTGAAGGAGTGTGGGCGTGTCGCGCCTGTTCCTCCTCGCCTCTGTGCACAATCACGATACGATGTATCCTTTGTGTCTCGGTTGCGGGGTTTCTTTCCCTGCCTTTTCTTTTGTGGGTTTTATAGGTATCATAGTCTAGGTGTTTCCAGGCTGGGAAATCTCGTTTGTAACTGTTGGTCTTCGAAAATTTTAAAGCCTTAGCTGCAATGAATATATGGATGCCTCATCATTATTATAGTCCACCGCTCCGATTTACTTGAAAAGAATTCACTGAGATATACGCGCCAACTGCGTCATGTCAATGACTCGCCGGAGACGGATCTGATTTTTTTTTTTTTCAAACGAATGTGAAATTAGTAGTAGCTTGAGAGCAGCAATGGCCAACCCCTCCACTCTATATTCCTCCTATCGAGGCTAGAAAGTGGCCTCTGGCACGAAAAGCGGCATAAAATGCATGGAAATGATGATGAATTTCGGATCTCTGGCCGATGATGTTTCTGCCAGAAGGTCAGAAAGGCAGCTACCTAAATAATGGCCAAAAGTGGCTGACTAATAGCAGTAAAGGAGCAAAGCCCTTCATTAATACAGCCCCCTTAACCATAAAGGACTTTATATAATTAATATCGTAATCCTTCTCTTAATATTTTCCCCGAGTTATTTATTTTTTAATACTTTAAATAGGTCTCATACCTAATATTTTTACAAACTTCGTGTATTTTTCCCTTTATAAAGGCTTTATAAACCCATCCGCAATTATAATATCCGTACCCACATGGTTAATTTAAAATAATCCCTTCCGGACTATATTAATTACCCATTTATAGTTGGGAATACGTAGTGAGCGTAAGCGAGCGAAGTATTCGCTTTCTAAAATCATTAAGCCCGTAAGGGATTACTAAGAGTTATAGGGGGGAAGTGGCTCAGAAGGTGAAAAGTGTGGAGTCCTTCCTAATTAGGACGAAAACAACCTTCGGAGATAAAACTTGTTAAGTTATTAATATTAAAGATAAATCTGATTTTTCTGATTCTTTTCCTGTTTTTAAAACCTTTATCAGTAATTTATGGATTTAATTATAAGTTTATTAGTTAATTGTTTAGTATTTTTTATTAGGTAATATATCCGTTAAAATATGGTCTGTGCATATATTAAAAAACTTAATTATATTTGCCCGTATCGCCCTGAATAAAGTAAGAAAGAATAAATAAAAATGGTAAAAATGCTTATTAATAGTAATAGATTTCTGCATAGCTTTTAGATTATTTTTACGATTTTTCCTCGTATAATAGTGTTCGTTTTTAAATTCCTATATATATAGAACTTGGATTTGAAAAAATCGACACTATAGTAATTATATAATAATCCAATTATGTGGGAATAAATCAGGTAATATACCCCTTGAAATATGGTTTATACATATATTAAAAACTATAATTACACTTGCCCGCATCGCCCTGAATGAAATAAGGAAAAATAACTAAAAGATGTAAAAATGCTTATTACTAGTAATAAACTCCTGCATAGTTTTTAAATTATTTTTACGATTTTTCTTCGTATAATAATGTTTGTTTTTAAATTCCTATTTATATAAAACTTGGATTTAAAAAAATCGGCAGTATAGTGATTATATAATAATCCAATTATATGGGAATAAATTAGGTAATATATCCATTGAAATATGGTCTGTGCATATATTAAAAAGTATAATTATATTTGCCCGCATTCCCATAAATAAAATAAGGAAAAATAAATAAAAGATATAAAAATACTTATTAATAGTAGTAAACTCCTGCACAGTTTTTAGATTATTTTTACGATTCTTCCTCGTATAATAATATTCGTTTTTAAATTCTTATATATATAAAACTTGGATTTAAGAAAATTGGCAGTGTAATGATTATATAAGTTTTTAATTATTATATGCACCTTAAAATGCAAATAAAGATTTGCCCGTATCCATCCGATTAAAATAATATAAAATATATGTAAAATTTAACAATATAAATGAGCTTTCTGGCTTTTCTATACATATTTTAAAAAAATTTAAGATTTTTTTCCGACATTTTATTACTATTAAAAGTTTTAATATATGTAAAATTCTTGGGTAGTAAAAATTTAAGCGGCGTATTTATTATGTGATTTTCCATAATCCCTGCCATTTCTCTTTATTTGTATTGGGTTTATTTATTTCTTCCGCTTTATAAAAACTTCCCTTTTATATTAATATCGTTCTTCCAAAAGCCCTTTCAAAATGGACCTTATTAATTAGCCTATTTGGTAACGAAATAAAATATACCTTAAATATTGTGAAAACCTTAATATATGGCAGTATTTTCGGTCCCACGATATTCGTTTTAAAAAAAAACCTACCAAAGTTTACTTAAATTGTAGAATTTTAATTTAATAAGTAAATAATAAACGAACCTTTATTATTTTAAGCCCCCCATAATAGGCCCCAACCAAACGGCGTAATAATAATGATTTATAAACTACGGTATAGTAATTTAATTTATTTTTATTTCTTATAAAACTATAATAATTCTTTAAAAATTTACTAACCATAATTACCACCACCTCTCAATTTTACCATTCCTATTATTATAAATTCTTCTTTTAATACCTCTTTTTTTTTATTTATGCCCTCGCCCTTATCCCGTAGTAGAAGCTTTAAGCAATTATAATTAACGGTATTTATAATGTTTTATTTACTATTATATTTATTTTAATAATTTATTTATTAATTTATTCAATAGGCTTTCACCTCGACTTTGTTTCCTTGGACCCTTTTATTATTTTTACGGTATCTTTTATTCCTTTACCCTCTAATTCCCTCAATATTTCACCCCCTTCGCCTTTTAATAATTCTTTTAATAATTTCCTCCTTTTTAAATTCCCTTTTACCTTTTACCATAACCGGTACCGATTATTTGGATTTTTAACCTAATTATCCCGCCCCTTATAATTTAACGGTAATAAATCCATCACTTCCTTTCCGATAACCTGCCATTTCCGCCCATAATATTAATTTAATACAGAATTTCCATTCTGCATTAAATAAATCCATAATGGAATTTTGTTTCCGTTGCCAAGAAAAATCGTTTAATATGGATTTATTAGAGGAAGGAGTTTGCCGAAGATGCCGAATTAAAGGCGATAAAAAGGCTCCCGATGAGCCTTTTTTTTATTCGGCACAGAATAAGCTGGATTTTGGCCCTATACCTAATCATTTGCCTAAGCCTTTTTAAATAAAACAAATAATAATTTCTAGGGTGCATATTTTCAATCAAGTACGCCAGGTACGGGGGGTATAATATCGGTATAAAGGCCATTGCGTTAATTTTGCAAGGAATATTACCAAGGTATGTTTTTTTTTTTTTTCTAATATTTTTATTAATATAATATTATTTTTTCAGGTTTATTAATAATTTCCATTATTTCCAGAAGATTTGGAAATTATTATTATTCGGCCCAAAAAACTACCAGCAAAATCCCCACTTTGCTGATTAGTATAGGGGGGAATTTAAGGTTCAAAAATTAAGGATTATGGTATTTATTTTTCCCGTATTTATTGCTTTTCCTATTTATTTTTAATGTATTTTTAATTTATTATACAAACCTGGCTGCTTTATTTAAAGTAAAACCATCCTGGTTATAATGATATCGATATTTCCTTATAAGTAATATAGGAGTTACCAAATAATGGGCATATTTTCGATTAAATCCTTATTATTATTGGTGATACTATTTTTGCTGATAATTTAACCATTAAGGATAAAGAGCAGTTTATAGATGACCCATTGTAGCGGGGAGTAGGTCTAATAACCTCGCTGCATGGTCGGTGTTTAAAGCCAAGCTATTTGGTTTGGTTAAACCTCCAGCTGCCTGTTTAAAAATGGCAACGCTTTAGAAAATATAAAATAATCCTGTATAGGACTGTTCCTAAATAATAATATGGTATTTGGGGGAAAATATAATATATTAAATAAAAGTTGCATTTTTATGATTAAGTTTCTACCGCCATGGTCCATTGCCCTTCCAAAAATCCCGCAAGTCCCGGGGGTCCTTTTGGCTATTTTGATAATCCTATACAGGATTATTTTAAGGCCCTAAATTAATTACCTAAATAATTACGCCGGGCGCAGGTCTTTAATATAAATATAATGGGGAATACCTTCGGTATTATTATATTTTACTAACTTATAATAAAAAACCGCGTCCCGCGGTCCGAAAGCTTTTAGGAAAAGTTTTCTGGCTTTCCTAAATATTATTAATTTATCCGCTTTTTCGCCCTTCGCGTATTATTAATTACCATTTTATAATAATTACGGGTTCCCTTTTTTATTTAATTATAATTAAATAATATTATATAGTTTTATTTTTATGGACTTTATTATACCCTAGCCTTTATTTCCCCTGAGGGTTTATTTTACCGGTGGTATTTAAACTTTATTTTAAACGATTTATGAAATAAAAAATAAAATATTTATCCCCCTTTTTTATATTATTAAAAACCAATCGGGCTTAAAAAGCCCTTTTAATCCTTTTTAATCGGCGGCGCTGGCCATATTTAATATTATATACCGTATCCCTTATCTTAACCGCCTTTCTCCTTTAGCCTTCCTTTTTTTTCTCCTCCTCCATAGCCTCTCGTTTAATATTCCTTTTAATAATAACCCACCCTGGGAGATTTTTAATATAGGTAGGCTATATATTAGGTTAAGAACGGGGTAAATGGTATTAAATAAAATATAATTTAGGGTTCTCGGGCCAATAGGCGCTTTTCTTTACTAATAAATATTATAAGGGCTCCTTAATAACCTCCTTTTTAAACAGTTCGAAGTTCTTATCCACCTTAATATTAAAAAGCGGTCTGTACTATAATATATATACCTATTAATATTAATTAATATATAAAGGGAATTAGGATTACGGTAATTATTTAGGAATAAAGGCCGCGCGTGGAAAAAAGGAACCTATTTTTAAAGGTAATAATAAGGGTAATGATTTATAATTAATAAGGGATATACGTATAATAAAACGTGCAAAGGGTGAAAATAAAAGAAAAGGAGTATATAACGGTAATTTAAATAATTCTAATAAATTAAACTTTTACCTCGGTAATATACGTTCTCCCCTAAAAGATTTACGGAGGCGTTTATTATTATCTCCTTTTTTAAAAATTACCTGGCTCCTCCGCCTTTGGTTTATAGGATTAATTATATAAGTAAAGTCCGAATTTATACTATTTTCTAATTTTAATTATTGTATCCTCCTGGTCCTTCGTATAAACATTAAACGGGTTTACCCTTTTATAAATTATGGAATCCACCCTAATATTAAGGAGTTTAGGGCGAATTAAAAAAGGCTTAAAGCTTATATAAATATTAAATATATAAAAATATATCCCGGTAATATCCGTATTTGTATTTAGGCTTTACCACTTTTTATTATTAATTATATAACCTTAGGGATTATTACCTTCCATTATTATATATAAAAAAACCTTATATTAAAAAATAATAATAATTTCCCCTTAAAATTACCCTATTTTAAAAAGGGTTTTTAGTGGATTAAGGCCTATAATAAACCTCGGGTAATTTATATAAAATACCTTTATTTAATTTATAAAATACCTTATATAACCCTTGGGCGGTGGCCCAAAGGAATATAATAAATAATTCCTTTTCCCTTTTCCCCCTATACTTAATTCAAGCTTACAAAGGCGGTATTATAATCTTTTTCCATTATTTTTTAATTTTTAAAATATAAAAACCTTTTATTAATATAAACCTCCTTTTCTATTCGTATATAAACCCACATCATCCTTTACTTATATAATATAATCCTAAGCGTTTTTAATATTATAAGGTATTAAAATCGGTAAAAAAGATTAATTTATATAAAAATGGTTATTATAATAAGGACCTTAGGCTTAAGGCCGTACTTTTTAAATATACCCCTATTGGTTTTATTTTAAAATATTACCGAAAACCTTATACGAGCCTCCTATATATACCTTTTAAAATCCTCTTTTATATTCTCCGGTATAAATATAATAAATATTATACCCCTATTGTATTTTTAAATAAAAATTATTCGTACATCTTTTTGCCCTTTTATTATGGGATTAACCCCCGCCTTTATAATAATAAATAAATCGTAATTTTTAAAGAACCAATGTTATAGGAGAATTATAAGGGCCGCCTGGTTTTTAATAATTGGTATATTTTTAGGCCCTTTTAAAGGTTTAAAATTTATAATCGTAAACCTAATACTATTTACCCTATTATATATCTCGGAGTAATCCTTATAAGTAATTAATTATTAATGGAAAAAAGCCTGGTTATATTTTAATTACTTAATAATATTATATATATATATCCAAATATTTATAAGAAATGCTTTAATGATAATAGGCCTTTAAAGCCGTTAATAAAAGGGGTCGTTTTCATGGCGGTCGATAGGGTTAAACATATTTTCAATAATTGCGCTTATATTCTTTTGGGCGATCTCTTTAAACTTTGGGTTATCCACGTATATAATATATAAGGGGATTGGCCCTTCCCAGTGGGCCTGGTTTTTATATAGGCGCTGGGGTTTAATAAGGGCTTTCGTATAAAAAATCACCTTTCGGAATAGCTTAAATAAAAACTCCGATTAATATTTAGGCACCTGGGCGCTGGTTTCGATCTTTAACCTTAACCCCTTAAAGGTATAATTTTCCATTATTATAATAATACTGCTTAGGGGTCGCTTATTTTATTAAATAATAATAAAAAATAAAAGGTATGCTTAGGTTAAAGTTTTTAGGTTAAGGGGGGGGGGGGGGGAAAGGGGGAATGTTTTTATTAGCTTTTTAAAGGAAAAGGGGATTAAAAATA
>JAKWBI020000264.1:0-61935 GCA_022664585.2 Zalerion maritima | reverse complement strand
CCAATCCATATACTCTACTCCTTACCTCTTCTATAACATCTATCTAGAATATAGATCGTCTCCTTTCAGTCACGAATAGTCGGAATTCGCGTATCACAAATTTTGGCCCAAAAAAGACGACAATGGCCATCTTAGTTCGCGACAACGACGCCCTCGAGATCAACCCCCTTCCGGGGTATGATAGAGATCTCACTGAGAATGGATCCGACTGGCTATGGACGGTGACGGCCATCTACATCGTCTCATTCGTATGTCTCCCACCATCGGCACCAGTACCGCCATGCCAATGTCATGAAACATCCCACACACCACCCTAATACCGCTGAGTGATCCTCACTAACATTACCACTTACCCTTAGCTTCTCATCTATGCCCACTCCTTCGTAGCCAAGTCTGGCGAAAAGATCTTCCACTATCTCTACAGCATTGCCCTGCTCGTCGGCTCTATCGCCTACTTTGCCATGGCATCCAACCTCGGCTGGGAGGGATCTGACCAGGCCAACGAAGAGGACAAGGGTGACCCACGCCAGCTGTTCTGGGCCAAGTATGTCTACTGGGTCGTTGCCTTCCCGACAGTCTCTATTGCTCTGGGTCTCATGAGCAACGTATCTTGGGCCACTATGATCTATTGGGTCGGACTGTGCTGGACTTGGTAAGTTATCACACACTTCACCTCCTCTACAATGCTATAATTCGAAGGCTGGATACTAATACCTCCCTACCCACGTACGCCAGGGTAATCGCCTACCTCCTCTCCGCATACACAGCCAGCAACTACCGCTGGGGCTTCTACGCCTTCGGCACCGTCGCCTGGCTCGCCCTCGCTGCCTCCGTATACATGGACGGAATGAAGGGCGCCAAGCGCATCGAGATCACCTCCAAGCACTTCACCCTCCTCATGGGGTGGACGCAGCTCCTCTGGTTCCTGTACGTGCTCGCCTTCGGTCTCACCGACGGGGGTAACTACCTCGGCGTCACACCCATGTTCATCTGGTTCGGTATCCTTGATGTCTTCATGGTGCCTGTCCTCGCGTTCGCGACCGTTTTCTTTGCCCGCAGCTGGGACTTTGGGAAGTTGAACCTGCACTTTACACAATATGGACGGGTCAGGCAGGGTGGAACGTTCCCTGAGAAGCAGGCGGCTCCTGCCCCTATTGGAGAGCAGGCTGCTTAAGAAGGTACACTCTACGGGCCTTGAATGACCGTGTCTCATGTTTCAACCTTGTGGAAGTTGGAATAGGAATGTTTAATGGTAGAGAAGAGAAGACACGAGTCACTGCTAGGCTGGCCGCAGTGGGAAGCGAGTTTTGAACGACGAATGAATGGATGAACACACAAAGATACCCCGGGCGGCGGTGGAAGCGACGGCTTTGATGGACATAATGGGTGGTACGAATCGGCCTGGCTCTCGGTGTTTGCATTCGCTACCTTCTCCCAAGCAATCAACAGCATAGTGCCTAATCGGCCTATGTTTCCCCACTACACACCTACCTCTCTTTTCCCAATGTCTTTTTTTCCTAAAATTTCGAAAGATTTCACATACCCCTCCCCGATGATACCACAGAGTCCCCTTGAAATCAATCGAAGGTAAATCTTTGATACCCTGGTCTTTCGCTCTTGCGCTTGCAAGATGTATTTTGTATCTGGTCCGATGTAATGTCTAATATCCCGATGGGCCTGGCCTGGATTTGAATCAATACCACATCTCTCGTTGAATTATTTAAGCTAAAGAATACAATGATACAATACGTGACGAGCCGAAACCTAGAGGGATTGGGTGTGTAGACTATGAGCCCCCCAGCTCACCCCAGCACGTGTTTGCCCAGACCTTTGAAGCATTGTGGGCAAATGGGATGATATTAGGCTCAGGTCCAATCCTTCTGCCCTACACAGCCCTAGGAACAGACCGAGCCTCCAACGGTTTGTTTTTATCTCCCAGCAGCGAATTACATGGGTTCTCGATGATATTGCCATCCTGATCTCCAAAGGCAACCACGTTATGCGAATGGCCTCCCAAGGCGAAGCTTGCTCATATAGCATCCAACATGTCGGTACATCGTGATGAATCTCCTATTTCGGGAATGGGGTGATTATAAGACACTGATAAGCTATGCCTTCAGCCGCTATTATGGCTGAAGTTAAAGGAGCCGTGACAACGGCATTTCATGATGCTGTCTGAGTTGCCTCCTTCTATTATTGGTAACATACCACGAGTTGCTGTACCGAGTAGGGGGCATTCAATCTCGATCATTGTCTGAACCGAGAGAAATATAAATATTTGTAGTTTCCCGCACAATATCTTCTCTATCCTAGATCGACATCCATTATCTTCACCACCATCGACAGAGAGGATAAACATCACTACTGCCTCTCGCTTTTTCTAAATACAAAAACAACATAACATCAAATCCAGACCCCAACAACATTCGCTCAATATGCAGTTCCTTGCCCTCCTAACTCTCTTCCTCCCCCTCATCGCTGCCCTGCCTGCACCACAAGAAGAAGGAGAAGGAGAAGGAGAAGAAAACAAAACAATAGCAACCCTTGAACCAACCGCCACTTTGATCTCATCCATAACCCCATCCCCGGACACCACGGACACCACGGACACAACCCCCATCCCCACCCGCACGGGCTGCGGCATCACGGCCCACGAATGCGATCCCTACGACCCCTTCTCCTGCGGCACGCGCGCGACGTGCGAGCGCTTCAACCCACTGGACGAGCCTAGCCCCCGCAACTTTGGCAAGTTCTACTGCGTGTGCCAGGCGGGGTACAGGGCGGAACGGACCCCGCTGTGGAAGACGTGGAAGCAGCACAGGATGACCTGGGTCAACGAGAGGGGCGACCAGACGCATCGTGTGTTCGTCAGGCCGGGGATGGAGTGTACGAAGCTTTGCTACGAGAGCTGGGATGATCCGAGGGATTGCGACGAGGTGCCCCTGAGGGACGACTGTCGCTAGATAATTTATATATTTCTGTTGGTTTTTCTTCTAGTGGTTTTTTCTCCGGTGTTTTTTTTCCGGTCAGTAGGATAGGATAAAATGGGGGTTCATTTGATATTGCTTACATAGGTAGAATCGGACGGCTTTTGTTTTCTTTGCTTTTTGTAAATTTGGTTATTTGGGATTAGTTAAGATGGCAGGGAGTTTTGGAGTCCTTGGATATTTCGGGCATTATTATTTGGTATAGTAGGTTAAGTTGATAAAAATTATGAGAATCTGTTTATCGACTTGAAATGTGTTACTTACGTTTTAATTGGATATCATGTTGCCCTGCTGGTAGATCGACCACCCTGGCGGATGTTCGAACAAACAATATTTTAGTGCCGCTGTCAAGTTAAGTAGTAGCAGCAGAGCAACAAGTTGAACACCTTAACGCCTACTGTACGTTCCCCACCTTTAATGGTATAAACCTACATACTTGCCGCTGCCTGACCAGAAGAAAGTTTGTCTAATACTAAGCTGTGACGTAGAGTTCCTTGTGCTCTTGCTGTGCCCATATCCATTATCGGAAGGCACTCACAGCTGGTAAGGAGATATGGACCCATTTTTCCCTTCCGCGCACAATTCTTATCCATATATTCATAAACAGGCAGGACGTACCTGCCTAGCTATTAATAGCAACGGGAATCGGCAAGAACCGTAGTGCGGTGTGGATAATCTTTCAAGCCCGTAAGGAGGTCTTGTTCCTTCCCTTTAGAGCACGATAAATGCTTTGATTTACTTAGATCCGAACTTGGAGTTAGAAAGAACAATCCTCTTCTTCCCTTTTTTGGAACGATTAAATACCCTTAAGGTGCATCACTCCATACAGCCTCAAAGGCGCCAGTCAAACATCATAACGAACCCTTCCCCACAACCCTCCGATAATATTTCACCGTCTTCCATTCTCAATAGGTATACCCCCCTAGGTATCTCTAGAACAATGATTTACCCATCCAATACCCGTCTTCAATCTCACGACGACAGGTAAGATTGCAAGGAGATGGGATTTTGCAGTTTTACCTTGCAGTCACCCCATTCGCCAATGCGCTGGCAAAAAGTAAGTACTCATGTTCCACAGCACGGGAAGAAGGGTGTTATGCGACCTCGATTGCATCTTTCAGGCTCTTTACCGACCGACGATATTCTTTGCATAGCGCCTAGGTCTACGAAGCACATATCTAGGTTTTTGGTCGTCGTGTCCATCTCAACCCCGCGCTATTACCTCTAGGATTATTAAACAGTGGTACCTCGACGACTGCCTAGATCTCGCATCATTCCGGTGTGCTGTCCGGTGCAACTAAATTGAACATTCGACGGGCCAGCATAGTCTTCTAGGGGGGACAAAACAACTCAGACACTCATCAAGCAGGAGAGGCCAGTAGCTGCGTGCAGGAGGCGGCTGCGCGCCACAACCTTTCGCTGCAGCCGCGAGGGTGATTGCAATTCAAGTTCAATGTGATAGGGCGCTGCGGGTGACGCATCTACGAGGGGTTCTCACACTTCTCAGCACGGTTCAGAGCCCATCCATACCAGCCACCAAGTCTTTGATATTCCATTCAGCGGACAGTTTAACTGGATCGGACCCGGCCATCGCTGGCAGCGTAGCACCACCAAGGGAGCAAAAGTACGGGGCGCGGTAGCTGAAGATCCTCGACAATGCCAACACGCCGCTACTGTGTACTATAGCTGATAGCAAAAAGTCAGAGGGGAGGAGGCAAGGGATTACCCTCGAGTCTTGTGAAAAGAGAAGGCGAAAAAGAAAGAGGGTGTCTGAGCGAGATCCTAGCCAGTCGCGCATTGGCATCCGGTCACACTTGATTTGGTACAATTTCTTGAAAAGGCTGGAGCAAAAGACATGAAATACACCGTACCCCTCGCACGAATTCTATGTTTGTTCCAGATTTACCCCGAGCCTTCTTCTCATCCCCTTCCCTAACCTACTCACTGCCTGGAGTTCACTCGAGCTTCCATCTTGAATTGTGTGTTGCAAATTGGTCCCCACAACAACCCCCACGTCGACAACAATATCGACGACGCTTACGTTAGAACCCACGACACCAATTGGGACCGCGACAGCTACGACGAACTGGAGAGTCAACAGTGCCAACCCGGGGAACGGGACAGTGAGAACGGCGGGAGCAAGGGGACACCGCAGAGACTGCCACCACCGCAACAGCAATCATCCCCAACCCTTCGAACGGCACGAAGCATTGCCCGTCTGAACCTACACATCTTGCGCAACGGATTTCACAGCAATTCAACATCCCAGAAACAAAACCACCAGACCTCCCAGGACTCTGAAGACGGCAGCAGCCGCGGTGGAACCGGGGCCGCAGCGACAGCAACAGCAACGAGACCTTCCACCTACTACGGATACACGATGCCCCTGAACACAACTGCCCTCACGAGCGGCGGCGGCGGCACATCCCGCCCCTCAACCAGTAGCTCTACCCCTGGCCACCCGTCCTGCCACTCACATTCCCAACACCACCATTCTGCATCGCAACCGTTGATCCTGCGCACCAGCCGCGACTGGTTCATCTGGCTGCACACCTTGCGTGTGATGCACCCACGCGCATGGTCCTACGTAGACCCGGACGTGTCCAGTCCGCCTCCGCTTCCAGAACCGGGGGCCAAACCCCGGCCCACGGACATTCGATCGGCAGAGGCCACCCAGCTAGGGTCCCCGATAAGCACTACAAGCACCGTGGCGGAGGACTGGGATGCCGAGCTTGCAGCCTTTCGGTCGCTGAGCGATTCGGAAAAAAAGTATTATTTCGGAAAGATACGAGAATGGGAGAACTTGCTAAAAGATAAGAGGGAAATAGAGGCATCGCTTGCGGACTTTCAACGAGACGTCCTTGGTTCTATTCCACCACTGATCACATACTTGGTCCTGGGATCTCCAGGCGCTTACCCGATGCCGGGTAAACCGGTGGGTTATGCGGCGGAAACGCACGAGGGGATGAAAAAACTTGCAAAGCGGTACAGGCCATCTGATCCGGATATAAGCCAATGGGTCAACGAGCTCGGAAGGCCGGACGACAGGAACTGGGAGGAGTGGCTGGACAAGTATCTATGTGTTTACTGGATGGGTAGGTGTCTAGGGTCGGAAGAGATGAGGGGAGAGAGGGCGGTGAGGATGTTTTTGGAGAGAGTGAAGCATCTGACAGAGATGTGGGCGAGGACTTGGGGGAAGAAGATTGAGAAGGCAACGGGTGGTGCAGGAGGAGGAGGAGGAGGGATGGGAGGAGCGGGGAAGGTTCCTGATGTACTGCATTTAGCGGAGGATTGGAGGCAGTGGATGGAGTTTAGGAGGGAGCATAAGGGGGATGGGGATTGTCTGTGATATATACGCGGGAGTTTTGGGATTGGAGTCGAGTGAGGGGGTGGTGAGAAGACAGATGGAAGGAAGGAATAGATTGGAGGAAGAGTGCTTGAATACGACAACTTAAGACAGCTGTCAGGGGTTATCTTTGGGAGGAGGGTCTTCTGCTTTTCCTGCTATGGGCCTTTCGTAAGGCCTCTCCGTGGTGATGTGCTACAAAAATCTACTATTGGAATATACAACTCTCTGGGAAAATGGGATTACAGAACCGGTCAAGATTTTCGGGATACTATATACCAACTATAATACTGAGAACATAGTTACCATTTCTCCTTCTTGTGTATATTTTATCTAGTAGTTATGCTATGTCCACAACTGCCCAGGTATACAATAACCGGTCGCCTCTCTCGATGAGCGAATTCAAGGACCAGACTCCTTCAAGCCGGCCTAGGTCTAGGTACGAAGGCATATTCCGTGATATTTGAGTTGCTTTTCCGATGGAGCAGACGAGAGTCTGGGCTCCACCGAAGGCGATAAGACCGTCAATAGCGGCCCTCGCAGTGCTTTGTCTTGAACGGACCGCTTCCGTGATGCTTCTTATGCTGTCCCCGGCAACATCAACTCGCGATTCCGTCGCCCCGATACGGAGTATGTATGTATAGTTGATTTGGCACCAAAACGGCCGTGCGAAGGAGTAAATACTCCCGAGGCTCGTTCTCCGAGCCGGAAGCCCCCCCCCCCCTCCCCCAGCTAAAGCAGGCTGAGAGGCCAAACCATCTTTTACCTGCCTACTGAAAAAAAAAAAAAAAAAACATTGGGTTGGACGGCGCAGCCGAGGCCCCCCCGTTGGGGACCCGGCAGGGCGAGCCACTCGGCGCCTACCAGTGAGCGTGCCTTTTGTTTTTTTTTTTTTTTCTTTTTTTTTCAAGAGGCCACGTCGAGATAGAAATAGTTACTGCCCAGGCGCAAAAAATGAGTGGGTTCTGTTCTCATGTCCAGTTCACCGGCGGCGTCCGGGGGGGGGGGGGGGGGGGGACGGCTCGAAGCTTTGAACTCTTTGACCAGTGTGCGGCCTCGTCGCATTGCCTATATAACTAACTATCCCCCAGGGGGGGGGGGGGGCCAACCAGAGCTTTTCTTGGCTCAAGCGTCTAATGCTCACTCTAGTGCAAGTCTATACTTGTGTCTCGCCTCACCGAGTGTGGACCTCTCCCTTTTCTCGCCACCACTAGCTCCTCTGCCGTATTAACCCCCAAGACTGTGTGTACCGTATCAATTCGGTTTTTTTTTTTTTTTTTTTTTTCCCGCCCACCTATCGATATATCACCGCCGCCGCCGGGCAGGGCCGTGCGCGCCTATGTACATAGATCGGTGCGTGCTGCTGCAGTAGAACTAGGCGCTAGCCGCCTGGTCTCGTTCGTATACCCTGTGCTGATGCTACGCACAGTAGCGTGGATGTACGATGGCGCCCGGCCCTCTTTTTTTTTTTTTTTTTTTTTTTTTTTTTGAAACCTGGCAGATTGGTGGGGTGGTGAGATTAGACAGTCTTGATGAATCGTGATGGCGATGAGGGGGAGTGGTCGGTTCGCTGAACCACGGGGTCGGACGGTGAGCTAAACTTCCCCAGGTTACGACAGGAGATGCCTGTATGTATGTATGTATCTGTGCTACCGACTAGCCGTTAGAGGAAACGAACGGAAACCAGGTGGGTATCTCTCATGTGTGTTCCACCAAGGTGATCCCCACCCCACCCCATGTGGCGAGTGGATCGCCCCTTTCTCTTCTTTTTTGGCCTCTTCCTTCATTTGGCGACCCCTCGCTCCTCCGGGCGCGGTGCACGAGCCAGAACCCCGCCACAACACCATGCCCGCAGGCAGTAGCCTCGGTAACGTAGAGCAAGTCCGTTATGGTTCAGAAAACCTTGGTGGTGCTGGTACTTGTAATGAGGGACATGCCGACCCGGAGTAGCTTCTCCCAAGTCAGCGACTCGGTATCGTGGAGCAAATCTAAGAAGAACCCCAAGGGAAAAGGGTGGTGGTGGGGCAAAAAAAAAAAAAAAACTGGGCACATAGATGTGCATCTCATTCAAATTCCCAAAATCCATTCAAGCTTAAAAATTAATGCGAGCGCGGATCAAATCTATTGGGTTCTAGAACCTACTACTGTACATAGTTATTATCCACTGATACTAGGGACCCGTTTTCGCAACGACCACGGCGCGCCAGCCGAGTGGTCCAGAGTGCCCCTCAAGCTTAAGCTTTCCATGGGGTAAAAAATAAAATAAAATAAAATAAAATAAAAACGTGCCCCATGAAATGTAGAGACGATGACCCACTCACAACACCACGTTCGGCGTCACCCTGCACGACAGATTGTGGATTTGGTAACTGTTCGGGTGGTACGGTACCGCGGATATTATCAACCCATGTCTTGGAATTACCGGTGATGGAAGACATGTGTGCTGATGAAGAATATTCTTTTCAACCGCTACTTCGGTAACAGTTGTTCATTGCCTCCGAGATGAAAACGAGAGAAACCATCGTCATCGATAGCAACAAAGTGAAGCTCACGCGCATAGCCGGTCGGTTGGTGGCATTATTTCAGATATTGTACCACTACTGGCTTGTGGCAGAAGAAATGGGCAAAACCCGAAAATCGAACACGGTAAACTCTGAGGTATCTCTGTTGTCCCTGAATGATGAACTTTTATGCTGTTGCTGTGGTACTATATCCTTAAAACCCGGTGAGTATAGGCCGTAGTATATACTAATCCCTCGTTTTCGATCTTGGGGACAATATCGCCGCATCTTAGTCCCGACCCTGGTTGCTGTTGTCAAATCTACTCCCCGCAATATCCTGCATTTCGTATCCATCCTCTATATCGCGCCTGTCGTGGTACTCGACAGCCACAGCATCCGTTCTCAAGATCTTTCCCGCACCAAGTATGCTCTTCTCACTCCTGTCATCGCCGGTGGCACTGTCTCCGTCGCCGCCGGGTTTCCGCAATACCGAAGACCGGGACGCAGTGACAACGACCGTGTTCGGCTCATGTCGCCTCGAAGTACCCATGATGTTTGTCTGTCGTTCCTGGCTGGTCTGGCGGTATTTCTTGGCCGACGAGTGTGCCTCTTTGATGAGGACGCGGAGGACTGGTATAGAACCTGCCATGATTGCCACGGCTGGCTCGGCGGCGCCCCACATGATCAGTGAAGTTCCGGTATAGGTAAAATCGCCATCAGCTAGCGTCGGCAGCTGGGCGCATTTGACAATTGCGGTAGCACCAGCACTGCGATAAATGTCAGCTACGCTTTGTCCGTGTCCAATCGCAAAATGTTCGCGCAAGGCGGGAGCCACTTACAACAAACCCATGCTCATGGCAAGAGCAACACCAACCTTCTCCTTCGTCCTCATCTGAAGGCTGAAAATGAGCTGCCAGGGCAACAAGGCGAGCACAATATCGGCGGTGGCAGAATAAGCACTAGAAAAGATGTCGTAGTATAGCAGTGGTTTCTCGGGCCAGCAGGTGCCTTCTATCGTACGGTCGAAAGACTTCTCGATGGGCTTGCAGCTGTTCCACCTAAAGATTGCCGATAATATCATGAAAAGGTTGATGGTGGCGATGAGGAACCAGATGAGGTGCTTCAACCATCCGGTAGAAACCCTCAGCAGTGTAATGGCGAACGACGTCTTACTCCAGGCTGCAGCCAGAACAATAAACGTTCCTGAAAAATTCAGAGCCAGTCCCAGCTTCGGTAATATATCCTCGTCTATCGCGTACACGTGGTGTCCGAAACCCAGGCTCGTGGTGTAGCTTTGGAGGATGCAGTCGGCGAGAAGCAGTATCTGGGAGGGCGGCGACATTAGTACTAGCTCATAGAATTCAACCGTTTTTTTTTCTTCTTCTCTTTTTTTACAAAGTCACAACGTACCCAGGCCGCTATCATTACCCAATCATCCCACCATAATCCTCGCGACATCCGAAACTTGCAGTACACCCTGAGAATCAAGAATACCAGTGCCGCTATACTCAGTCCCCAGACAACGGCTGTAGACTTCGGGCCAAGGTTGGCTTCGAAGTCCAACCCAACGTTCCCTTCCTCAGCTTCGTCCGCCATCTTGGGGTGCGGAGTGTCGATGTGAGACCAAAATAGGCTTTTCGAGAGTTGGAAGTGACCGAGTATCGATATATCGAAAGAAACGACAGACAGGAAGAAGAACCCAAAATGAAAGTGGAGTAGGGAGCCTAGAATACTCGTGGTGGAGGCGCAGGGTAGTTATATCAAGGGCTCGACATGGATGGGTAACTTAATGCAAGAGTTTAAATAGGGAAAGGAGGAGGAAGAAGGGGAGCGACGGTGCATCGACCACTCGGCGGCTTGGGTATGATCTTTTGGGGCACCGTATGTCCGAACCGGGGGGGACCTGGGCCTTTCTTGAATTGGCGATGTGGAGCGAGCAAAGATAACGGCGAGCTGTGATAGTCGTGGGAACTGGGCCGCAACTGGGACAGTCTTTATTCTGCGGTCTCCGGGAGGGTGGTCGACAGTGCCTTGGCATGGAGTCCGGCTAGAGGTTGTGGATCCATGATACCGAGGACGGAGGAAGAGCTTGGACGGAGTGGCCTTCTGACACCAATATCGATAGCGTTTGTATTTCATTGATGCTCCGCCGTTCAATTCCACCAGAAGACCTTACCATCTGCCTCTCATTCGGTGACCTGGTGGAGGGCTCCAACTACTACTATAGCAATTCCGTTGCTGCTGGTAGCACAGAAGAAGAAACACATACATAGGTGATGATGTGCTGCACCGAGAAACTCCGAATTAATGTTCACCGGACACTGCTTAAGCCTATTCTCGCGCTCGCCATCATACATCCTCGGTTGATACTGTACACGGTCCATCCTGCAAGCCACACGCCATGCAGACCGAAAACCCGGTCTCGTTATGCGTTGAGCGTATTGCTCCTAACGCGAGCGAGCTAATTGGTAAATGGCGATCTCAGCCAGCCATCGTCGCGATGTCGACGTTGTGCTATGCTTTGAAGAGACTATTCGTTTTCCAGGGGAGGGTTTTTCGCTCGCTTGATATTTGCGCCGGATCTTTCCAGGGACCCATGAACAGCAGGGGTGCCGCGAGTCAAGCCTGTTCTGGCCTAGTGATTGGAAGGCACCTTGCATGATGGGACGCCAGCCTCATCCTTCATGCGGATTCGCTATCCATGTCGAGGATCAAGAAGAGAATCCGTAGTGCCAACTCTTCTGCGCTTGTGAAGTCGGTTGTGTGTCGGACACAAACCATCAGTTGTCACTTTTGTGCGATGATTTGTTTCATTCTTGATGTGGGGATACTTTCTTTTTCCACTGGGTCTGCTACCCGACGGCAATTAGCTGCTGATCGAGGTGGCCTGTGCTAGCCATACCCCAGATAGGTCACGGGCGTATAGTGGTGCGTGCCTGACAAACTAATGTACAGTCAGGAATTAATCAGAAATTCATGCAATTTTGATCTCCGATGGTAAACTGAGCTTTATTCAGAATTGCCCACATACCCCGCATTTTTTGTACCTATGTACCTGAACCATATTTGTAGGTATATGCCTCTTAAAAATGCGGGGTAATTATGCAATGCTATCAGTTTACCAGTTTACCATCAGATATCAAAGTTGCATAAATTTCTCATTAATTCCTGACTGTCCATCAGTTCATCGGCACGGGCCATTATACGCCTGTAATCTATCTCGCGTGAGGTACAGTATGGTCACCTTGTGTTAGCGTTTGTAAAAACTCGAAACCCGCCCTTCGACGTCTAGTTGTTGGCTCGACTCCATTACGGGTATGTTCCGTGCACTTACCCATTATCTGTGAGTTGATATCCATTCTCTAATAAGGTGTTGTGATTGTGAGTTGCAAACTCGGTATTGTGTGTGGGCGGGGGGAAGAAGGCTCCTGAGAGCAGACCACATTCTGAGGCAGAATATGATACCCGCCAAGCAAAACGTGTGCGCAACCACGACCGATGTGATCAGTGGTTGTGAATGCCCACATGACACATAGACATCGATGACGGAGGTTTGGTAATAAGACAAAGCTGTAATCATTTCCGCTTGGACCTCTTGGGGGGGCAGCGAGTGCGTGGCAGGCAGTGGTCCTGTCGATTATCCAGAGTACTGTCGGCAATCATTTCGCGTACCAGCTGTTGCTTTACAGGGGCCTGGAAATACGCTAAATTGTCTGACCAAAGATTGGGAAGTACCCGGATATGGGGTGTATAGATTTCGATTATCCGGGGTATTGTCAGAAATAATATCTAGCCAGTACATCTTATATACATGTTATGCAACTTTTTTATGCAAATAATCATGATTAATGGAGACGGCAGCACTGGAGGCAGCACTGGAGGAGGCATTGGAAGGAGAAATCATAGTAATAATAAATATTAGCTTAGTCAGTAAATCGAGCTTCTGGCCAGACACCTCGAGATTCCCCAATCACCCTTGACTTCTAACAATAATTATTTGCATAAAAAGGGTACAGAACATGTATATACGATGTACCGACCAGAAATCGTTTCTGACAATACCCCGGATAAGCAAACTGCATATACCCCCTAAGTGTTTATCGAGCCTTCCGATTCATGACTCGGCAACCAGGCCGCTAGCGAAATTCGAAGTGGCTTTTAGGAAAGAGGGTTCCAATTGGACATGAAGGTGGGCATTTTGGCATACTATGTATACCGCTTCGTTGGAATGGAAAAGTGGTGCTTCCTGGGAACGATATTTATTAATAATATTGTAGTTGCCTGCCTCTTCCTTTGCCAGATGGCAGGAATGCTGCCCCTTTTATGACCTATTGTGTAATACATCATTTCCAAGCCACAGGTCTCACGAAGCCGAAGGCGTGTCATCATGGGCTCAACATCGGAAGACACGACTCGCGTTTTTTCCTTTGGCGACAGCCAGTTCCGTATTATTTGCTGCAATTGAATAGTAGTTCCCGACTACCGAAGAGCCCCGAGCCAGTATTGTGTTTCCATCCACTCTACGAATAAGAGAATACTTGTTCAGAATAAGCTACTCGCTGTTCCCATTGCACGTAATGTCGACCAGAGAAATCATCACCATCCACTGACACGGGGGTCAGAAGTGCCGTTGAAGTCCCACTCGGGAAACTCTTGTCTATTCTCAAAAGCGTAGCATCGCGAGTTTATATATCATAAGCCCGCACCCGCACACCAAATGCATTGCGGCTCTCATGGCAGTCGGGAAGACAAACCGGTGTGGCGGAGCGTTTTCGTTCCGTCCCTTAATTAGTATCTACTATTATTCATTCTCCACACTGGTTTTACTCCACCAGGCCCTTATCTACCCCGCGCTTATTGTCGAGGGCCGGTTCATGCTGGCTAGATATAAACTGTCTATCTAGGTATTGGTGGTTGTTTTGTCTCACTGACGGGGACTAGCGGGAAGGTGTGATATGTCGAACTCGAAGACCTTAAAGAACTTTGGAGCACGTTGATTCTGGATGATATGTTCGGGGGAGTGCAGGCTGTCACAGACACGATCTCACCCTTTCTTTGGGAATCATGGGAGATCCTTAGACTTAAGTTGGGATGAATCACACTAGATAGTGCGTTGGAGGTGGCAGGAACCGCCTTGGCTAGGTCTCTTAATGGTGCATTGCTTATATGGTTCTATAGTCTCCTGCTTCTGAAACTTGAAATTTGGAATATGCCTCTCAAACCTAGTTAAGATGTACCGCTGAGCTGGCTTGTGTGGCTTACTGAAGTGAAAGGAATAGAGAAAATCATCATGTCAACCCAGTTTTTAAAAAACTAGAAAATAGAGAGGCTGAAGCAGGTAATGGATAATAGCAGTACACACCCTCAGAATTTTAAACTGTCTCTTCTGGCTGTTCGTTTGGATGCCTCCTATGGAAGACATTTCCACCAGACTTTCACCAAGATGCGTGGTTTTCACACTCCATATCACTCTCGTTGCCTCTCTTTTCATCTTCCATCCCCGCACCATCGCCCTTGGACCTCTTCTTTTTTGTGAAATAATTCCGATGAAACCACTTCAATGTCAGGATTAACTTTGTCACAGTCGCCTCATGAAGACCATCGAGAAGTAGATGGCGACGGTGGCAACTGATAGGGGAATATTCCAGTCCGTGGCAAGGCCGAATGAAAGGGTACTGCTCGTCGAAAGCACCATGGTGTCCATTCTGGGGATAGATGTAAAGAAAGATGCAGGAAGCTACTTCGGTGTTCAGATTAATTAATCAACGACAGGGACAACGAATGAGGTTTTGGAAACAAGCGTGAACAGCACGACCATTTCACCTTCTCTCCTGCTCAGGCGTTCCTCGAAGAGAGAGGCATTGTTCTGTTTCAGCCCGATACTATGCTGGAGCTTTCATAGCAGGTAGCATTTGATGGCACTAAATTCGCGGCTCTCTTCCCTCAAAAACGCAATAACCTTGGACAAACTCACGGCGGTGGAGGTGGCGGTGATAGAATCCTTGGCCCGTTAACACCGCTGCTATCTGCCGACTCGTTCCCCCTGATGGAGCTGGCGAATTCGTCTACCTAGCCCCTTCCAAAGGCGTAGTCTAGGAACTACATCTCGAACATTTGTTCCAAGATCGATAGCTGCTCGTAATAGACATGGCGAATGAGGTTGAGTTCATCGAGAATGTCCCTGACCTCGTGGACGAGTGTAAACTCGGCCGAAAGATTAAGTAACTCGTCCTGGTCCGCCGGTTACAAATCGACGGGGGTTTTCCCTGCGGGTGCGGTTTTCTGCTTGAGATTGTGAAGCCTCTGGAGCGGTTGTTCTGGCTCATCGCTCCTGCGTGGACGGTCAGCAGCCCGCTGGTCGGGAGTCATCATTCTGTTTGCCTCCTTCTCCAGCACAAAATAAGATTTCTCGAACACGTTGGTGTTGGATTACTTACCGCCCTCCCACCTCCTATCAGGGAAGTTACGACAGTGTCTAGTTTGTGGTTAGACTCATTGGGCGTATATTCCTGCTCGCATTGGTAATACTCACGTCTACCAAGCATCCAGAGTCACCGTTGGTCAACTATTAAGATTACCCGGTATTTTAATGGCTCTTTTTCAAGGGTCCATGTTCAGTGTTCGTCTGAGGTGGGGAGGTTGTTTGTTATCCTAGAGCTCGCGAGCCATGGGGCTAGAAATGTCTTATGTCGTGGTTATCATTGGTCCTGTCTCCAGCGTGGTCTGGTGGCTCCGGATCTTGAGGGTCTCCATCCGCATGCCATTGCCCGATCTGTTTTATTCGTCTATTTATCCAGTGTGTAGTGTCCTCTCTACCATAGTAGATGAACGGCATCTATAGAATGGGTTGTTAGTGATATTTGAATAAATAAAATGAGATTATTAAAATGTATTCAGGAAGAAAACTTTACTGGAGCCCCCGTGGGCGAATTCTGCACTTGTATTTAGCGACTTAGACGCGATACAATTATCTTCTCATGATGTATTAGTATCATGAATGATGTTTCCCTCTATGAGACGGAACACAAACCAGACGCAATGTTCAGACTGGTAGTTTCCGTGTTCGGAGTCTAGTCTCCATCGTCGTCACATTTTGTTGTCGAGCCTATGTGCCCATTTATCTTTGGTGAATATATGCTTCGTAGCCGCATCCGGAACCAACCTAATGTTTTTACAGTGTTTTGCAACAGTTTCCATGCTAGGAAGAGTTAGTAGACCCTGTTTCCGTTTCGCCTCGGGGACATTTGACATACCTTGACACAATGTAGACTAGTGAAAGATAGGTGAATCTAACGAAGATTTGAGTCGATGGAATCGAAGTCCCTTTCCGTCAAAGCAGATGGTTCATCCGATAATAACACCCTGTGGCCAAACCGACTGATCACCGGCTGCTCAAGGACCCTATTATTGGATTCAGCATCGCAGTGGAGGTCAACTACACTGGCCTCCCATGAATTTCCTGGAGCCTCAAGCGAGACCTTAGAGTCTCTCTGAGGGAAGGCATTAAGGAACGCGCGCTGGCTCGGGCTCGGGGCTGTGGGGTACCAAAACAGAGGTGGTCGCCAGGCTAAAAACCGATGCGGCCCTTGCTCCGCCGTAGTTGTTATACGAATATTCCACAGATCATACGAGAGATGTTATATCGTCGAACAGCTTAAGTATAACCTTGTGCAACGTCAAGTTAGAATACACAAGACAAGCGGAAATACTGCCCAGATATTCCACAGGCATTTCAGCCCAGAACCATCAACTAACTTCATGAAGAGCCTTGGCGATCGCTCCATCATCTAACATTCTTTTTCGAATTTCTTTTATGGTGTTAAAGGGAGTAAATTGTGGATTGTAGCCCCCTTGGGGGGTGGCTTTTGAGCGAGCGGGATCTAGGGGTGGTCGGCTCCCCAATGACATGCGTTAGCCCAACAGCAAATATCCGGAAAAAGAGAGTATATTTTCCAATGAGATTTGGATATGTCTACCTCAAGCATCCGATAAGCAAATACCGACGAAAATGTCATGGTTTCCTCTATCTAGATTTTAGATTCAAGGTCAGGACCAGACACGAACGAGAGATCAAGACCACAGAGCGCTCATCAGGGAAATCCCAGCGCATCATCTTCCAAATAGCTTATACAAAGAAAGTCTTTGCCTACAATTGGTATGAAGGCCATCGTTTCTGGTTCTCGACTTGATAAACAACTGGTGGAGAATGGCTTCTCCTAGGGGTATCCAGTGGCGTGCTTAGGTTGCTGGTGCTGTCATCTAAGGGGCGATGCTGCATAGGTGCATGTCCCAATGGCCTAGGTGCTGGTTGCTCCTCATTCTCACGCAATCAACTCGGACGAATGCGACTGGCGGAGAGCGGCCTGACATATAGCCTCAACTACAGGGAGGTGCTGTGAGTGGCCTGCATCATAATAAGCAGCCATCCGCTCGCCGTCTCATCAATATCGGGAGATGCTGAGAGCCTGCAGTGGAACCTGTGGGCCGTGCCGTCGACTTTACAGTTGGAAGTGGTGAGCCTCGTCAAAAACACCAATTTGAACTTCATGTCGCACGGTAGTCGACGCTTGGGGGTGCCCAGCACTTCAGTTCTGCACGTGGTGTTGCACGCGAGAGTCGGTACTCTGCAAGTTCAAGACCCTGAAGCGTGGAAACCGGCAGGAACAACCCCAAGACATTTGGGCCATTCGAGCCATTTGATTTGTCAAGTACGGGTGGCAAGGAAAGGAACAACCAATTGACGCGCGGGAAACAACTTCCTACACATTCAATTAATCCAAAAATACGACCGACGTGCAAGGATATGCTCGGCATCTTTCTCAGCCCCTAGCGAAAAGGGTAAGAAATGATCCACAATGATGGTTTTCGATTGGGCTGGCCCGTGTGCTTGTCTTCGCCGACATCCCCTCCATCGTAGCTGCAGTCCTATGGCTTCTTCCCTCGACGGTAAAGACGGCCCCTGTTTTGCTTACAGACTGCAGCAAGACTGCTTTTATCCCTCGAAAGTGGAGCGGGAAACACTGTTGCTCGGAGTCTTCGACGGTAGGAGGAGGCGCCGTTTCTTTTGTTACATGCCAACCTAGTCGTTAGAATAGATAGGGGAGGAAGAAGCACCAACCAGCATACGTCGTTCGTGGTGTTTGGCAGGCGCAGACGGGCGCGGAATCCCGCAAGGCTGGGTTGTGGCTGTGCGGGAAATAAATGACAAAATTACTTGCTTACGGACAGGATCAGCGGGCTCCACAAGGTTGATTTAACCTAAAAATCTTCCCCCAAGATTTGGGTGTGTTTCACCACCTTCCCATTCCTCGTTCGTCGGTTCGTTTGCTCTTGCTGCATCCCGCTCAGCCTCTGCTCCCGCCTCTTTCTGCTGCTCCTGCTGTCCCCTGTTTTCGTCCCCCCTCCCGCTGCTTTCGAGACGGATCTCTCCCAAATATCCAGTCGATTGCCATTTCTACCGGTTCCCGAAGAATCCAACAGAGTCTGCAACGTCCAAATATTCTCTGCTGTTTCATTGATCGAAAACACCCACTTACTTTTTTGCCCCAACCCGTATGTTCGGTTGAGTGTAGCCTTTCCGCCTTCCACACACACAAACTTTTGAAGCTTAATATTTTAAACTGGACCCCGCTATCCTGTTGCGTCTCCCCCGTGGTCACAGTATACGAGGTTTCATCAAACATCCTCAATTGCTTTCTGCGCCGCAGTAGGGCTAGACTGATCGGAGCTTTGGGTCGACACTCGTTTCAATTCACCCTCGTTCCGATATCTCCAACGACGATCAAATCGTCACAATAGGAACCAACCGAACGACACCGCACTCTTGGCCCTGAAAGAATAACGACCCACACAGTCCCTAGATTGCCAAGAGAGACGGGCGACCGGCCTGTAGTAACACCGTACTATATATTACACCCAGCCCACGATGCGGGAAGCCATGTCTCTCCGGTCCATTGTTTTATCGTCCCTCTTCCTCCTTCCCGGAGCCGTTGTCGCAGTAGAGAATGACTTCTCCACCTACCCATCGGCGGCAGAATCATGTCTGTACTCGTCGGTGGACGGGTCTGGTTGCAACGGGGACACCGTCGCCGACAACAATCAGTGCCTCTGCGGGAACGAACAGGGTGGATGGGTGACGCTGGTGGCTCAGTGTCTTGGTAGTACTGGCGTCGACAGTTCAACCATTTCGGACACCTACTCCCAGATGACCACCAACTGCGGCGACTCGGACACTCCCCTCGCATTGTCGAGGGAGGACTTTTTCAACACGGTAGACGAAGCCAGCTCATCCACAACATCATCAACATCCTCAGCAACGGACAGCAGCAGTTCAAGTAAGCAGACAACAGCAGACACAACGGCGACAAGTGGAACGTCAACCGTCGTTGTTACTATCTCCGGTAGCGCCACGACACTGACAACTGTAGTACAACCGACAAATTCGGGAACCGCCACGGCCACTGAGACCTCATCCTCGTCCACCTCGACTGGCTCTGCAGACGACAACGATAGCAGCGGTATGTCGAACACAACAAAGATCGGAATCATCGCCGGGTGCGTAGGCGTCGCGGTCGTAGGTATTATCGCCGCCATATACTTCATCATGCGTCGTCGTCTCAAGGCGGCCAGGAGGGCCCAGGTCGAGTCCCACCCTATGCTTGGACAACAACCGTCGACCGCTTTCCCTCCCGCCGATCCTACGCTGCCGTCCCAGACCCCTACCGTAATTCCCTCGCCCCACCCGAGCGCCATGCACGGCGGTTCTCCGGCCTTCGCGGCCGCCGGCGTGTACAAGGACGACGATAAATGGAGACAGAGCGGTGCCTGGACTCCTGCTCAGGGTGGCGGCTACCCGCCTCAAACCCAGTGGGGCCAGCAGCAGATGATGCAGAACCAGGTGCCTCCACAAGGGCAGATGCATGCACCGTATGCCGTTCCAGGAAACCAACCGCCGCAAACGCATTTCGCTGCAGAGCTTCCGGACAACCAGGATGTTCGGTTTCACGAGCTGGGGGATAGTACTCCCCAAGGTCCGACGCAGGGAAGGTAACAATTATCATGAGAAAAGAAACTTGAGAGGAAGGTAATATGATATATGCATTGCTCTAATACCGAGTCTTGTTTTTGACATGCTCGTGTATAGGTCCGAATAAAATTGGTTGGTACCATTTGATGTTGGATATAAGATGTATACAAAATATCGCCTTGGGTTAGGTTTACTTATTTATTTCCTTCGTCACTCACAATTTAGCCAAGCATCCAATTGTCTTTTTGTCTTTTTTCCTTTTTTTTGCATATCATTCAGCCTCAGCTCCGGATACTGGTTTTGTTCTTCTTCCTTTCGGGATACAGGAAGTAGAAGGAGGATAGGGCGAGTGGTGCTGTAAGCGGCTCATGGCTGATTGGTTGGAGTTGTGTTTTCCCATAAGTGCTGGGAACGGCTTAAAGCCGTGTATACCAGCGGATACTTGAATGATACAATTATTAACTTCAGCATTAAGCCTCGATGATAAATGCGAGATTTAAGGTCATTGGAAATCTAGCCTGGCCGCGCCATAACGTGCAAGACACCGCTAGTATTTGCGGTGTAGGCTTGTATCAACATAAAATAGAGTGTATCGTAATGCCTACCTACATACCTTGAGATATGTGGCGTGTCTAGGTCGGTGCGCATTATGAGGGTTGTGTAATTACTGTGCGCGAAAACTTGTTGAAACGAAAGGACGGCATGATTCCATCGACATATCGATAGTTCTACCCGCGCGATGCTCGATGTTTATCTTGGACGTATTTTGCTAGGTTACGCACCTATGTATCTTATGTTTACCTCTCTCTAACTACCCACTGTACGTACGTAGGTAGTACTAGGCAATGGGAAATCCTAAACCTGGAGGCCATACTGGTTTCCGCTTCCAAAATAAGGATTCCGAGAGTCCTAATAAATAGGAAACCACGTGAGAGTTGTAGCAATGAATCACTCCATATTTTAATCATTATTTAAAGAGAAGGCATGCGTTATTTCAAGTGACCCCGAAACTCATCTTAACGTTCCATTTCCCCGAAAACTCGCGATAAGCATACTTCCAGAAACCAAGACTTGTACCTAACTCGTGTGCGCTACGCCAATTACGTTTCCCATCCCTGTCGACCATGCGATTTCGTGTTATATAGTGTGTATAAGATAGTGTCATTCCTGTTTATTCTCGCAGGCTTTTAAACCTAGGGGTCCTAGGGGCTCCAAGTTGTGTGAATTTGACAAACGTCAGTACTTCCATCTTCCGCGCCTGGAAAAGGTTTCTAGGCATTTCTCGCAGTAGTAGCCCCTGTGCCGACGATTTATCTTCCAGTGTTCTGGGTCACATCGCTTGTGAACACGGTTGCGGCAATCCTTTGACGAAATGGGCATTGTTAGATATGTAAACATGTCGAGGATTTCAGGGGGTGGAGAGGTACAGTAGCATTCTGTCCCGCTCCTATACTACTTACCTCGTTAATGCATCGAAGACAACCTGTTTTTGAAATAGGTTCATGGCAAACGCAGCATCCGCGACGCCCAGGTTCGGGGCCTCTTGCCTCAATGTCCGGCTTCTTCCCCCGGTCTCTATCCTCCCCATTCCTTGCCTTACTCTTGATGGTGGCCTGGAGTCCTTTATCATTTTCCCCCACAGCATCGGCGAGTATTGTTCTAGCTTCTTTCAAGGCTTCAGGGCCAATCGTCCCCTCCGCAGAGAATATAATGGCGTCCTTGTTGAATTCACGCTTCCGCTCCTCAGAAGCTACTATCCATCCTGCATTTTTCCTAGCAAATTGCAACCAGACTTCCTGTAGAAAGGCATGGCTATCGTCGGCGTTACCGTCCCAAGCCAAAGCCCAACGCGCAGCATATTCCCGGGCAGCCCACTCAACATTGGGCATGTTCAAAGCGCGATCAATGTTCTTTCGGATAATCCAAGATGTATCCTCAGCAGCAGCGGGTACCTCCTCCCCAGGCTGGAGCGATGCTAAGGATTGCGGGTGGAATATAATCTTGCCAACATCAGGGGCTGTGACAGAAACAAGCCCAAGAGAGGCGATAGCTGGTTCATCTACAACAGAAGTTGTGGTTGGTTCAGTTGGAGCCTAAAACAAGACTCTCATATTAGAAATCAGTAGCTTAATTCATCAAGTCCGGGATAACATACCTTTATGAGGGATGCTCTATGCGAGTCTGTTGGAGACGAAATGCTGTGACGCATAGATGAGGAAGGGGATGGACTAGGTGTTGCTGGGAACACAAAGCCTGCCTTGCACGGGCGGCATTTCACACTCATGCCGCCATCAGGAGTTTCAATAATCCCAATAATGTAATCTTTGTGCCGGACCGTAAGATGCCTCTTTAGGTCTTCCGCGGTCGGCTGAGTTTCGCCCCTCGCGCAATATAGGCACATGGGCACGTTTATCTTTTTCGACTCGGTCGTGTCACCTTGGAATATCCATGAAATTTCTATGCCGGTGTCTGAGGTCGGAGGGGAAAAGGCAGCGGCTGGAGGTCTCTTCCGTCGTTTAACAAGTTCTGAGAAGGATGGCTGCATGGGCACGTATGAAGGAGGTAGTAGCGAGGAGGCCGTTATCTCATACTCGAGATGGTAATCTGTTTCCAGCTGTGATTTCGATTGTGGCACCTTGACCACTAGAGGGGCTTTGTATGCTCCAGTTCTCAACGAGCCCCGAGAATTCGTAGATGATATGAGCCAGTGCGAGCTAGGAACGGACTTGAACACAGATTCGTCGTCCTCGCCAAGCTTAATATGCACAGGAGGCCATTTTGTACTTCCGATAACCTCTAGCTCGAAGGTGACGGAATACCGACTCCCGAACCCGAGATTTCGGTGTTGATCGGGGACAAACGTGTTTTCAACAGGGATCGGGAACGGCTTATCGAGGTGAATCTTGGCATAAAACGGCTTTTGATCCTCTTCTGAGGCATAGCTCTTAACCCTGCAAAGCTGGTTCGATACGCTCAAACGTCTCTTATTTTCAGTTAGGTGCAGAGTACACCGAGCTGAAACAGGAAACACCGTGCCGCCAGGGCCGAGGGCTGGACCCAAGCCCGTATCCTTCCGGCGTATGCAGAGAACATTAACGATAAAGAGGGCATCTTTGCCATCCTGTCGAGACATGGTTGGGGCATGGGAGGGGCGAGAGAAGGGATCCAACCTGCGCCGCTTGCTCGGGCGAATATCGTCAGTTTTTGTTATGGGTAATTTTAGTTTCCCCATGGCAAATAAATGGCGTAGTGGTGGTAGGCAAAGGTGGTTGCTACAGTTGTATCAGCAAAATGTAAGAAGGCTTGGTTGTCCGCAAGTCGGATGTTTCTCGCTCACTTTGGTATGAATGCAAATTGAAGTCCATCATAAGGGCGGTGGGAAAAGCTAGTGGAGACTGATTAGGCATTGCCAATGGTGGTTAAGAGAGCCTAGGGTTACAAGTGATCGGAGAGGGTCGCGCGGTGGTGAAGATGAATAAACAACCGCTACCCGGACATGAGGGTAAACATACCTGCTGGGTCATCGCCCAGCCTGGAATAGGAAATAGAAGAATTGTAGGAGACTTTTTTTTTTTTCGACCCCTGGCGACGAAGATTTGTGGAGATCGCAGGCAGCTGGATGAAATGGAGGTACATATGAGTAGTGGTTGAGGAGGAAAGATCCCACATTGGACGCGGCGCTGAAAGTTATAAGCAACTAACACTAGGCTGTCCTTAACTGACCCCTCTATCCCCACTCCGCTCGGGCCACCTGCACTGCCACAGGTACATGATTTTAGGAGTGGTGGTACTTATGCTGCAGCAGAGAAATATATAAAGACGAACCCGTTAAAATTAATAATATATTACAGTTTACAATTACGTTAACGAATAATCGCGATTATTTACCTTATATTATTATCTTTTGCCAGCAATTACGCATATTTATATTGGTATATATTTAAGTTTTGATCAGATTTAAAAAGATAATTAAGCGGAGATGGTTATGGTAGAAATCTCAAATTGAAAAATATGTGTGTAGTTCCATGTGTACTTATGGTCCGTGCCACGAGTGGGGATAGAGGGGTCAGTTAAGGACTCCCAACACTAAGCAGTGTTGACGAAGGCGGGCTGCTCCTGCTTTTGTTTTGTTCCTGCCGCTGTGACACGGTGCAGCGGTGCGACGGTGCGGCCGTCCTCATCAGCTTCCCCAGGATCATCCGGACGTTGGAACATACTATGTGCCTACTTTATGACGCCTAGAATAATCAGCCGGCGGGTAGGTAGAAGCCATCAAGTAGTGCCATCCCATATGGCTCTCTCAGACTTTTTTTATTTACTGGAGAATTTTAAAAAGAAGGCAATAGGCAACGTGTAAAATGCAAAGAGAGCATCGACACCGGCCGGGAGCATACAGTTTCCACACGTCTTTGCACTGTACCGTGTGCTCTCAGGAGCCAGGGGCCGTGCATCTCATTGCGGCAGGTCCCGCCGCAACTTCCTGCCTGAATGCCTCACTTGAGCATCCCACTCACCCACCTGCTTGTCATCAGCCATTCCCATGCTGGTCGACCGCACACTGCAGACCTCAGCGTATCGTCGTCGACCGTCACACTCAGCCGTCGCAAAGCAACTCGTTGAATCACCAACACTTCGAGCCAAGAAGCTGAGAAATTTCTACCGCAGTATTGGTCGCTTGCCACCCAAGTGGGCTTTTATCTTATAAGTTGCGGATGAATCATCATTCTTGAGTTTTCCGAACCTGCTCCGCTCCACCTCACATCCTCACAAACGCACTCTCTCTTGTTCGGTCCGTCGGCTGGACTGCCGCAAGGTACATTCCGCTCGCTCACCTTCCACGGCCATCGCTAGCTCCAGGTTGAACCCCATAAGGTGCACCACCGGGCATTCCGGGCAGTAGCACAAGCAACATGAAGCTTCGGACACGTCCGGCTGCGACCCCGAACCGGGCAGGTTCTCGACACAATCCTGCCCGTGCCGCTAAAGAGAAAGCATCCCCGATAATTGTCGGAGACTCTTCTTCTTCCTCGGGAGACGAGCTGTCTTTCGAGGGGGCTGTAGAAAGCAGGGTCGTGGCTCGTCTCAATTCAAGCCCCACGAGACGTGTCACTAGATCTAGTGAGTATTCTACACCCGACCTCGACCCATTCTAGATTCTGGGGCTTGTTTAATAAACACACTGGAGTTTTCATGTCTCTAACGAATCTGGCAGCAACCGCAAAATCTCCCGTATCACCCAAACGTGGTCTGGCTCCGTTGTTGCGCACCCCCACCAAAAGGCGCAGGACAGGGTTTAGATCGAGTCAGCCGCACCGAGGCAATGCGACCCGGACCGCCCCCATCACCAGTGGTACCCCGACAGGAGTGATTCCAAACTGGCCGACTTTGCCATGCGAGGTTCTAGTGAGCATATTTGAGTTTGCGTCGCAGCCAATCAATTCCCAGTGGTTGGTGGACGTTGCCTGCCTCTGCAAAGCCTTTAAGCAGCCCGCCTTGATTGCTCTGTACGAGTCGCCGCCGATATGTAACGCCCAGCAGGCCCATCAACTAGTTGAACTACTTAGCACTGAATCCGAGAACAACTATAGGTACAAAATTAAGTCTCTATCTCTTGATGTTGGCTCGGTCATTGCCCCGGTTTACCATGGCGCCCATCTGGATTTTGTCACCATGTTTCGAAATGTCCCCAGTGTATCCGACATTAGAATATTTCACCAAAAGGATTTGCCGCCTTACAGACAATTGAGCGAGAACATTCGATGGGCATACAACGACTCTCTGCTTGAAGGCCTCGGAGTAAACACGAGAGACCCCAGCCAGAGTCTTCGCCTTCGGAGCTGGGACTGGAACAGGCGGATGCTGCGAAAGATGAGCCTTAGCCAGGTCACAGAACTTCACCAGAATCGGCCATTTCAATCTCTTCGGAGAGTTGGTTTCGTTAATTTTCAAGCTCCGTCACTTTTCAGCAGCCGAAAGCTCGATAAAATCGAGGAGGAAACCATGGACCGAGAGTCTGCTGAAGAATTGGCAGCCTGCATCGCGGCTCTCCCGTCGTTGGAACATTTGATGTTTGAGTCATCGACATGCGTGAATGGGCTCCTTCTGCCTTTGTTGCCGCGCATGTTGAAGTCTCTTGAGTTGACAAACTGCGGAGAAGTCCGATCCGACGAGCTATGCTCCTTCTTGCAGTCGCACGGGCGCCACTTGGAGACCTTGAACCTCCAACACAACCAGGCCCTCAGCCTCTCTTTCCTTCCGATTCTTGGAACAGCATCCCCAAAACTGAGGGAGCTGAAGGTTAACCTCACTTATTTCAGGGTATACGAAGAGTTAACGGGAGACTCTGATCCCTGCTATGAAGACCTCCTGACGGTTGATGAAGTACCGAATTGGCCCTCGACACTTGAGGTCATCGAGATAGAGAATATGCGCCAATGGACGACGGAGGCTGCAACAATGTTCCTCAAGTCGCTCGCAGACAGCTCTTCAAAGCTGCCAATGCTTCGCCGGCTCTCCCTCAAGGCCCGGCTGCCCAAAGTTTCGTGGCGCGACAGGAGTCTAATCCGCGATCTCTGGGTTGACAAGCTTGAGAAGATATACCTCAAGCCTTGGGTGCCGCCGAAAGACTACCGAAGTCTTAAAGATTTCCAGCGCCTCTTCGCACCTCCTCAGGATGTGGAGGGACAAAAACAGAAGCAACAAGACAGCAGCAGCAAGATGGCCAGCCGCCGAAGCACCCGCCTAGCCGATTCCGCCCCCGGATCACCGAGTGGACGGAAACGCGCGACAAGAATATCATACAAAGACCCAGACACGGACGAAGACGAGTCAACCGACTCAAACTCGTTCATCTCTATGAAGAAGCAGAGGCGCCGTCTCGAAGACTCCTCTTCCGACTCCTCTTCCGACTCAACGGATGATGGCCTCTCCGATGTCTCCGATATTGACGCGACAGCCAGAGACACTCCCGAGCACAAGGCCCATAGTTATTTCATCCAGGGGCTGTGCAATGTCGTCGATATCACTATTGACGGCCAGAAGCCGACCGAAATGCAGTTCTTTATGGATGACTTCATGGACGACACGGAAGGAGAAGAGAGTGAATGGGATGGACAAGACCCCGAGGATGGAGCTGGGTATGCTTGGTGAAGCGTTCAGAGTAAATCAGGTGTTGATCACGAGAAGATATTTTTAGTGGAGATTAGGAGCTGTATATGACCGAATGAGGTGTGGATGGACAGGTGTGCTGTTTTACTCGCAGAGCATCGCTGGGCTGGTCTACCGCACTGGCGAAGTATTTGGCTCACGGGAGAATTCACTTGGGGGGCTATGATATATGTGTCAAGATGTCAGGTCTAGATTATGCGGTTATAGATTAAGGATTAGCCGGCAACGGCGGTAAACCAGTAAGATGTAGATCATACTCTCCTTTCGTCTCATCGTCTGCGCAGTATTAGTATTTCAACCTCATGGAAACTCCTGCTATAAACAAGTTCGCGTGCAAGAGCCGGGATACACACGGGCGGAATTTCCAATGATATTTCGCCCGACGAATGATCCAGCACCTACATAGGTACGTACCGGCTTGCGGCATGGGTTGCTGGATATCGGACCGCGACACCAAAAACACGAGCAGCGGCGATGTCGGCAGCGATGCTGGGATTTGGTCTCGGGCCCCCGCCCCCCAAGACCAGTTGAACGTACGCTTCTCGTACGCTGCAAACCCACGAGGACGCCCTCTCGAAGTTGGTCCTAAGAATTCTCCAGATCGGTGAATTTAAGATATGTGGCTGGGTAGGCCGTTGCCAAGAAGGTCCAAACCTCGCCCGAGAGATGGTTTTTCTTTCTCGAGTCCTTCCAGCATGCTACAGTGAAAGTACAAGGCTTTATGAAGTTTCTTTCGACCCTTGTCATCAACGACCAATCAGAAGCCAGTAAAGGTGCGATAGTATAATGG
Source organism: Zalerion maritima (assembly GCA_022664585.2). Lineage (NCBI taxonomy): Eukaryota > Fungi > Ascomycota > Sordariomycetes > Lulworthiales > Lulworthiaceae > Zalerion > Zalerion maritima. Next base: position 34,118 of record JAKWBI020000264.1, on the reverse strand, counting down.
TTAGTACACTTCGTTGTGGTCAGCCATATGACTCCGGGAAAACCGAAGAAATCCTGGTTCGATTCCAGGCCGCGCCATATTTTTGTCAATTTTTCGCGAGGCTTGCTAGAGCTGCTGCTGGCGTGTGTGTACATTAAACACAGGAAGACGACACAGGGGAAAAAAAAAATTGGTATCAATATGAGCAAGTGCAAATTCAAATGTCCTCGCTTGCCATTATGAAAAAATTATATAGTACTCGTACAGTCTAAAACCCTTGGTGGTATCACATGTGTCTGTGTGGTTGAAAAACGATGTACCACTAATAACGACTTCCTCTCCCTCATCCGCGTTCCTATGCTTAACAGCCCAGAGACATCTCAAGGCTAAAACTTATATTTCCCAGCGTCCTTCCTCCTATCCGACCTCTTGTCCTCGTCCCTCTTTTGCCTCTTCCTGCTCTCCTCGGCAATCATTTGCGTCAAATCATCCTCGTAGGGCCGGCTCCACTGGGCGCCCACGCCGTCTTCCTTCCTGCCTTCCTCATACCGTCGCGTAAGCTCGTCCTTGCTCATGCCGTCTTGAACGGCTAGCTGGTCAGGATCAAGGGCAACGTCCACATCACCCGGCTTCTTGCGCTTGCGGCTCTCGTCCTCGTGACCCAACACCCTCGCCCCTGGGTTTTGCTTGAGGTCGTAAACTCTGTCAGAACCGAAGAAGCCTTCCGCCCTGACCGCACGCTCGGGGATGACCGTGTAGGCAGACCTGGGATGTGTCGAGTCTTCTGTATCTATGCCCGATGGTCGGCTCTTCCGCAGGTCCAAGTCACCAGCAATACTGGTTTCGACGCCATGGCCAAAGTCCGTAGGCGCTGTGCTGGCGAAGCCTGTGGCGGCACCAGCAGGCGTTTGCATGCCACCGGCAGCCATGTCTTCGTCCTCCTCCTCGTCGGATTCTTCGTCGGATCCCTCTTCTTCAGACTCGGACTCCTCCTCCCTGGGTTGAAGTTCGCCCCAGAGAGTCTTGACTACGGGCTCTCCTTGCTGTCGAAGAGCATTATCCTTCTCTCCGCCTGGGGCAATGCCAAATATGTCACCACCAAAAAGAGGTCGGTTGAACTCGTCCACAGGGGGCTTGCCGTAGCCACCAGGGTGGAAACCCCACTGCGCTCCTGCTGGCGGAGGCGCATTGAGACCTGGAAGCTTGAGGTTTGGGTAGCTCGGCGGTGGTCCGAACCGCTGCTGGTTAATCAGCCATGGGGGCGGCGCGCCCGGTGGTATTGAAAGAGCCTCCTTCAGCACATCGGTCAGATCGCCTGGTCGGAAATGCCGAAAATCCATCTCCCATTCCTTTCCTTCGTAGTACACCTCACCGTACCGTGTCAGCTCTGGCTTTGTTTGAAACCTGAAAAATGCATCATACAGCTTCTGGTAGTCGATATCCAGTCTGCCCATCTTCGGGTTGACTCTTTCGCGTTGTTTCTGCTTCAGGGTTTGCTGCTCTTGCTTCTCGAGGACAGCGTCTCGCATCTGGGTGATGCCGGTCTCGGCGATGCATTTCGGCAGTTTGAATGGTGGCTTCTCGATACCGCGCTTGGAAGAAAGGTATTCGCGTTTTAGTGACCAGTGCGACGGCACCGGCACAACGTTTCGGCTGGCTTTGATCTGTACAAGCAGTCGAGGGTCTGTTGATGACACGTCGTGCCATTCCACCACTTCTGGCTTTCTCACTAGGGCCTTCAGCTCTGCGATGGAGAGCTTATTCAACTGCTTCCGCTTCTTCTTGGATAGTTTCGGCTCTCCAGACTCGTCCTCACTGGGTATATCGTCGTCTTGGTCGAAGAACACTTCGCCTTTGTTCCCAGCATTTGCCTCGCGCTCCACCTCGTCTCCTGCCCGTGACACTCCGAATTTGGTAAAGATGTCCTTGAACATGGAGAATGCCGGGTCGCCTTCAGTAACATCGATATCGGTGGCAGCTGGGCCATCGGCGGGGGTGGGTTCCGTCGTGCTGGCGTCTTTCTTCTCGGCCAGTTCGCCGCCGTCAGCAGGCTGCTGCGTGGGCTCTTCGGTTGCAGAATCGGGTTGTGGCTTGTCGATCGAATCTTCGCTAGGGTTTGCTACAGCCTAGAATAAGTTAGGGGGATGATTCAAAATCCTGCTATCGGCGCGACTTACTTCGACTTTAGCCTTCTTCTGCACCTTCTTCTTCGCCCTCCTCATTTGATTCTTGGTCATCTTTGGGCCAGCCATGGTCGATGATGGCGTGCCGCGGCACGTCGTCAATACGAGCGGATAGAGCAATTAGTTTGGGTCTGTAGTTGCGAAGGATATTGCGCCAGATCTAAAGTTTCTGGGTGATTTCTCTTAATTCCAGAAGGTTGATGATAGTTGTTTAAAGTGAATGTTTGCGTGGGGACCTGGGATGTTCAGGGTGGCAGCTTGTCGCGACGTTAATTCGTGCTAGCAACACGCCTTGCCCCAGAAAAAAAAATTGTTTGGGGTATTGTTGTACCTCGTAAACCTGCAGCCACAATAGCGGTAATACGCCGGCGTCGGCAGAAACAAGCTCCATAGCGCCGATGATCCCTGTATCTTCTTGAATGATCCCTGTCAGAGTCCACCACTTTACGCGGCCGCTGTCTGAATTACGATCTCTCTTATCACAAATTAAAAGGCGTCTCGTAACTCTGACCTGGTGTAGTACCAAGCTGCTGTCAACATTCGCAATATGCTTTATCATGCTGTTTAACCTCAACGATGCTTAGGCCGCCCGCAACCGCTACGAGTTGCAAATAGTATCGCCAGTTTTCTCTGTTCTGTGTTTTATCGCAGTGGTCATTCGCTTCCTCTGGATCAACCAACTGAAGCGAACTTGAAAGCGAGCAACAAAAGCGAAAGCCCCTCCCTATTTACGGTCCACGACCTATCCGTAGCCACTGCACCACCGAATCATTAATGATGGAAAAGTTTCCCGATCACCTAGATTCGGGCTCGATCCCGCGCAATCCCAGTCCTCAGAAACCTAACGGCGTCCACCACACGAGCCATGCGAATGGCTTCAACAGTGGCCCTTCTGCGGGAGAGCCCTTGATGCCCATATTAGAGACGCGCGGGGGATGGGGAATGGGAACAACGCCCCAAGTATACACTGGCCATAGGAGACACCAAAGCCTCAGCCAAACAATCAACCACATTCGGCATAGGCCGGGCAGCGTCAGCCAAAATGCGCACGACTTGGCCGATGCCCTCAAGGTCCCCATATCGCCAAGGCTTATTGTACGCCTTCTACAGTCATATCAGATTATATCCATATCATCTCCATTGCTAACGCCACCCCGTGCGCCTAGGTCCTGTGTATCCTCTGGTACTGGTCGTCGGCGCTCACCAACACATCGTCCAAGTCGATATTAAACTCGTTCCCAAACCCGGCTACCCTGACTGTGGTACAGTTTGCGTTTGTCGCGATATACTGCGCATTCTTTTCGTGGCTCGCTTCCGTGCATCCCGGCCTCAAGCAAGCAGTTCCATCATTGCGCAATGGTCTGCTAAAACCCAGCACCGAGATCATCAGGACGACTCTTCCTCTGGCCGCCTTCCAAATTGGCGGTCACCTTCTTAGCTCAAATGCTACCCAGCGCATACCCGTCTCTCTGGTACACCTAATCAAGGGCCTGTCTCCCCTGTTCACCGTTTTCGCGTATCGATTTGTCTACAAAATCCGCTATCCTATGGGCACGTACATCTCTCTGATTCCCCTGACCGCGGGCGTCATGCTGGCATGTTCCGGAAAGCATGGCCAGTCCTTCCAGGGCGAATTTCTTGGCATCCTGTTCGCACTATTCGCGGCCATCATCTTTGTCTCTCAGAATATCTTCTCGAAGAAGCTCTTTAACGAAGCTGCCAAGGCCGAGGCGGAGGGGATCACCAACTCACACAGTCTCGACAAGCTCAACCTCCTGTGCTACAGTTCTGGGATGGCTTTCGTATTGACTTGTCCCATTTGGTTCTGGAGTGAAGGCATTGGCTTGCTGAAGGAGTTGCTTCACGAAGGGGCTGTTGACTTGAACGAGAACGCAACCTCCCTGGACCACGGCCGGCTAACGCTCGAGTTCATCTTCAACGGAACGTGTCACTTTGGACAGAATATCATGGCATTTGTCCTGCTGTCCGTGGTGTCTCCCGTGACGTACTCGGTGGCCAGTCTGATTAAGCGGGTGTTCGTCATCGTTATGGCTGTTATCTGGTTCAGAGATCCCACCACAAAACTTCAGTTCGTCGGCATCATTCTCACCTTCTTTGGACTCTACCTATACGACCGAAGCAACCAGAACAGCAAGGCCGACCGAATAGCCCAGCTAGCAGGGGCCAAGGAAAAGCCTCTTCTCCCTACGAACTCCAGTGTAAATGGGGGTGTCGGGCCTGGCCAGAACGGCTCTATATACTCTAGCCCTGTTTCGGTATATGCTAATGGCTATGCTGGTAATGGGGAAAAGAAGTTCGACGACCCGAGTCGTGGTAGATTGAGAGGCAACAGTAATGCTGGATGGCTCCCCCCTGGAACTAGACAGGAAGAAACCTGGACGCGGGCGGACAAGGTGGGCCCCTCAGGATAGACGTGAACTCTTTCCTCGTTTTGTTCATGTCGGATACTTTCCTAAGCTTTAGCATTTTTCGAGCATAGATTCGTTCACGTGGAAATGAACATTTTAGCGTTTTTTCTTTCTTTTCTCCTTCTCCTATTCAAGATTATCCAGCGAAAGCTTGACTTGTTCGAAATACCCGGGACCTATGGGGATAGAAGTTTCCAGAAACAATGGTGCCTACAAAGATGGCATTCACAGTACCATAACTGGCAAAGCCAGGATGGCTGGACGGAAGGGGATCGATCTGGCGTTCAATTTGGCAATATATGCAAAAAAAAGAAAAGGCGTTTATCGGGCGGAACGATACTTGAAGACATTGCATGCTATATTGGTTTTGTACAGCAAAATGTATACCAGTGTGTGACATAGAAATTTGGTATGGGGAAAGCAGTCGGGCAAATAATCATACCCTTGTTATCGTGCACTCTTGCACGACAATTGAAACAGGTGATTTTAGTAGAAGGGACCCGAACTTGCCCGTGAATGTAGCTTATTGAGGTGGATGGATATACGGATACGGATGGAAAGGATCCACGAATATCTTCACTCTTGCGGCTAAGTAGTAGAGGTCGCCGAGCTAGTGTTGCGTTGAAGGTCCCCTGCGTTAGCAATGATTCCTTGAGACTTGTTGCTTGGGTGAGTTGCAGAACGAGTAGTCGGGCATTACGGCCGCTGGTGGGTCCATCATGATCCATATAGCAGTGAGGTCACGGTGTCTAGGATGTTAGCACAGCAAGGTCCTGCACGTGACGATTACCGAAGCTCTCCCGCATTTTTTTCTTGGGAGGCCTAGAGGAATCGTATGATCACTGAACCTGCCTCTGCTTGCTCAAAAGACGCTCAATCCCGTCTATCTAATCTGCAACCCAAGCCACAAAGCACAAACCAGTCCCTTGGATATCGGCCTCGGTGACAACCCAGAAATCCAGCTGCCGCCCTTTCTCGTCTCGACATTGACCTCGGATTCCCCACCTTCGTCGAACCTTTCCCAATTGAACCCTCTCCACTCAATCCATTTTGTTCTCGAAGAGAAGAAAAAAAAAACACGATAGCCATGTTCCGAACCCCCGCGACGAGGCTTGTAGCCGGTGCTACACGCACTACCACCATCTCGCCCATTGTCCGAAGCACCCAGCTCCGCGTTGCCAGCACGGCCATCTCGAACCCCACCCTGAACAACATTGAGAAGCGATGGGAGGGCATGCCGGTGCAGGAGCAGGCAGAACTCTGGATGTCTCTGAGGGACCGCATGAAGTCTCCATGGCAGGAGCTGACCCTCAATGAGAAGAAGGCCGGTATGTTGTTTTGAACTTTTGGTTGTCAAATTTCTCATGAACGAAACGACAACCTCGGATGTGTAGAGTTGGGTTGCGGCCACGCGGAATTGGGAACATCGTCGCAGCGCTTTCCTACTTCGATTCAGGCCGGTGATATTGTACACAACACGCATGCATGCGATGTCAAGTCATGACTTTGCCGCCTTGTGTGCTTGTGTCCCCGGACCCGAAATTCAGGACTCGTGCTGGGTTCCAACCCAGCATGAAGGACTTATTGAGGTGGAAGCTTATCGGCTGCGATATGATTGGCCAATTGGTTGCCCACCCGCGACTCATCCGCAACCCCTCCTCATCCTCACCTCGCTGCATCAGTGATATGGTGATGATGTGCATTCAACTTTCAACTGAGGAGAATGAGACCATCATCTTGAGGTTGCGGTTGATGGCGACTTGGATGAAAGTGCTATCCACTCTGCCATAAAGTCAAATTTGCCATGTTCCTACATATGCACATCGACTTCCCCCTCCCTCCAGCAACCATATAGACATGACATGCACAGAAAACTAACTCAAATCCTCTCACTTTCACAGCATACTGGATTGCTTTCGGTCCTCATGGTCCCCGCGCCGAGCCTCCCCCAGGTGAGGGTAAGCGCGTCTTCCTCGGAACTGCCGTGGGTGTTCTCGTCTCTGTCGCCATTTTCATGACTGTGCGCATGTTCGGTAGCCCTGCCCCAAGCACAATGACAAAGGAGTACCAGGAGGAGTCTAACGAGTTCCTCAAGGTGAGATATTTCTTATTCTCATATATCTCTGGCCTTGTCATATATGATCATGAATTCGCTAACCTTTCTTTCTCACCAAAAATAGGCACAGAAAGCCGAACCTTTCACCGGCATTGGCCGTGCAGATTACAAGGGGCCTGGCATGGTACAGTCTGCTCCCAAGGGACCCGAATAAGCTTTTGTGGCCTCTTTGAAGGGTTATACCTGCTATTATCTTGGGGAATCAGCATATCTCACATTTTTGCATCTTGGGTGACGGGAGGGAAACACCCTACCTATACTACTGTACATTCTCATACAACAAATCAACGGGGCTACACACTGTTTTGTAATTGCACATGCACGCAGCAAAAACCAGCGTCACCATTACCAAAAAGCCTCTCGGGATTTTTTGAGTACTTTCCTTTTGTTCATTAGAAAAAGAGAGAAAGAGTTTCCCAACATCCCGTCTTTTTTTTCTGTTCCCTTTTGCAAACACAGCACGGTAGGGAGAAGAAAGAGTACCTACCTGGGTACCGACTTCTTAGTTTCAAGCCACATGGAGTCCTTCATGTACAAAAGAGTTGAATAGACGGTGGAAGCCAAGAGGGATACGAAGGAGGTGGCTAGCGAGTGGAGCGGGGGGGGGGGCACTGTTGAAGGCAGCACCGAGGTGGCCGAGAAGGAAGAGATGAGACCTGGTAGATGGACTGCACGTTTATATTGGAGGCCGGGCTGATCTGGGAGGAGGATTAGGTAGCCTGAATGACGAGGTTCTTGGTTGTGAAAGCATCCGTCAAATTATATCGTGACATGATGCCCATATACTACTACTACATGGGTAACGCCGTGCTATCCTCTGAAGCCTGGATCAGCACTTATTGAGAAGAGTGTAATTCAGACAGCGGTCCCACATGTATATACAAAGCTTTACATTACGAGATTGGCAGTAGAACAGAAATAAAAACCCAAGTGTTAAGTAATATATATAGTAAAAATTTACGTATAACCTTTAATATCCCAAATCCCAAATGCTGTAGACTTGGCTCACTCAGTATGGATCAAAGCAAGAGAATCAGTCTCCACCACCCCACAAACAGTAGAGCCACCAACACCATGCCAAGCAAGCAAACCAATGTCATCGTTCCAGATACCAGCCGAGACGTACATCATACATGACCTACTGGGACCTTCCTTCCTATGCTCCAGCAGAGCCCTCCTGAAGCAAAGCCTGGAAATCACTCTCCTCGCAAACGGTCGTCGAGTTCGGCTCGTCCTCATCTCTCAACCGTCGCTCAATCTCGAATAGCCCGTCCTTCCCCCAATATGCGGGCTTCTCCTTTCCGTCCACCGCTGCTTTGGTAATAAGCACGTACGGCATCGGCGCATCGAACATTGGTTCCGCCAGGACCCGCTCCATCTCCATCTTCAGCCCGCGAGCCCCCGTCTCCGACTTTGCGGCCCGCTCCGCTAGTGCGCGCAAGGCCGTCCGGGTGAATTTCAAAGTTGATGGATACGTGTCGAACAGGGCGGTATACTGCGCCACGAGGGAGTTCTTTGGTTCCGTCAGAATGCGGTAGAGGTCGTTGACGGAGAGGGGAGATAGCGCAATGATGTTGTGCACACGACCGATGAGCTCGGGGATGAACCCGAATCCCTGGAGATCTGCCGGGCTGGTGAGATCGAGTGGGGTGAACGAATGGTGGCAGGATGGGCTTGAAGGACGAGTGGTGATTGGCTGATGTGGTAGGTGTTGATACATGTCTAAGGGCAACGCATCCTTAGTCCCTAAAAAGGACGAGGTCTTGGTTCGAAGAGGAGATCCAAAGCCCATACCCGGTCGCGCCACGCGCGAGAGTACCATTTTCTCCAGTCCCACGAACGCTCCACAAAATACGAATAGTATGTTGGATGTATCTATCGTGTACTGGTCGACCTTCCCAGATGGGTTGGCCTGGTTTGTGTTTGACGAGCCTCTGGACGATCTGTTGTCCTTCACATTTATAGTCACTTTGGTCCCTTCCACAAGCTTAAGAAGGGCCTGTTGTACCCCTTCGCCACCAACATCTCGGCCAGTAGTTGTTTCCCGTCGTGCGATCTTGTCGAACTCGTCCAACACAATAATACCGTGTTCGGCAGCACGGGTGTCGTAGTTGGCCTCGATCAAGAGTCGTTCAATGCATGTTTCGACGTCGGCTCCGATATATCCGGCTTGAGTGAATGAGTTGCAGTCGCATATGGTAAATGGTACGTTTATCTTCTTGCTTAAGGTTCTACAGTTGGAAAGATAATTGTCAGCATGAATTCCTGGAAAGTGGGTAGTGAATACATACTCAAGGATATAGGTCTTCCCCACGCCCGTAGGCCCTATCAGCAGGAGGTTACTCTTGTCAATCTTCACATGCGACGGTCCTTCCTCCGCGGGATAGAAATTGGCAGCTAGGCTGGATAGTGACTCCTGGTGCTGGGATGACTGGTCCATTGGATCTTTCTGACCGTTAAAATCATCTTCGGGGATGTCGTCAGCTTCGTAGCGACGAAATTCAATATCATCACGGTGTTGCTGGTTCTGACCTTCGATGGGTTGATCGTCGGCCATGGGGTCGCGGCTCCGTTCATGCATGTACCGTTGGCGCCTCAGCTTGTCCTTGCGTAGCCGCTCCTGCTCCTCATGATGGTTCTGACGGCGCAGTTTCTGGTAGTGGTTGAAGACAACGGCTGAGATGGTCTTCTTTGCCCTGTCCTGGCCGACCACGTACTCGTCGACGCGCTTCTTGAGGTCCCGGGGGTAGAATTGAGGCACGCCATATGCGTTCTTGGAAAAAATGGGGCCCCGCCCCATCTCCTGGTTAGGGTCATAGCCGGCGGTGTATCCGGCGTTGAAGTCCTGGGTGCGCCTGGGCGCCGTGTTAAGCGACGTCGAGACGGAGAAGTTGCGGGTTGGATGTCGGCTGAGAGTGGCGGCGAAGTATCCGGTCGATACCGGGACAGGTCGGCTGAGAACAGGCATGGCTAAGACAGCGGTATATGGAGCAATATGATATTGTATCAAGGTTGGAACATTCTTGGATCACGGCGAGGAGGATTGTGGACAAGGTGTTTCGGCAAGGGATGGACGGAAAACGGTCAAGTCTCTGGGTTAAATCAAAAAGAAGCAAATAATAGCTGGCATTGCCAGAAGGAAGTGTAGCTCTCCATGCAATGGCTACTCAGAATCCCAAGTAGCCACGTACAGGAGAAACTTTGAGAGGCTAGTACCGGTACTGTAAGAAAAGGGAGATATGTTCGGTTGATGGAAGAGTCATTATCAATTGAATGTGGGTTGGTGGTAGGTGACTCTTCGGCTAGAGGTCGCAAGGTTGAATGCCACCCGGGGTGTTCTGAGCTCGCTGATAGATGCGGGGAAGCTACGGATACAGTGAGTAGCAAACATGGCTGCCGCTCCGTAAGCTACGGCTTGGTACGGTTCGAATACGCCAAGAAGATTATAAAAGACCATCCGACGCCCGGGGAAAGACCCTGCACATGGTATCGATAATGGTTGATTCACCGCAACTATCAGAGCTACCCCTGCATAATTGGGCGGCTCTGATCATCCCATCAAGGAGGCGACAGATGCAACGAGGGGACAGTGCACAACACATGCTTGAACCTTCGCCTTCTGATTACTCATCGTTGATAGACATCGTGTCTCTAACAAAACCCAAATCTTCTCACCGGTGTCGTACTTCCGCTAAAATGAAAAAGGGGTGGCGAAATACCCTGCAGGACGCTAGAAGATTTCCGTTGGGTCAAGTAGGTGGCGGAAAGATGAGAGTGAGGGGATGGATCAAATTATCAGACAACGGGTGGCCCATTGTATTTCGTTGGCCGATGGACGAACGAAAAATTATCATATCGGCGCAGGTGTCTTATCGGGCCTTACGGGATGGAGGATGTAGCGTTTTTGGAGGGTAGGTACGACAGCAGGTAGCTGCCCCACGACGTCATAAAACATCAGGTATATCCGCATACAAAGCTCATCATACTGGAGCTCCATTTGTCCCTTCCTCGACTAATTTCCTACCTTCTTATCATCATTTGGGCTTGAAGAACGTTTTCTGGGAATTAAACAGACTCTTTCGACCTGATACAATATTAAAATTCCATATTCCACTTGGTCCTGCCCTCTCAATTGCTATCTGTCTGCTCCTCAACGCCTTGCTGTCGCAAACGAGCTTCGCCAACAGCAGGCCAACCATCTAGCCAAGACTCGCCCGCCATCATTCATCCAGTGCCTACTTGCTTCATTATTTAACAGACCCCGACAACTATTCTCCGCGCCTACCATCCCTATAGCTGTGTTGTCAATAAATCGATTGCTTTCCTACCCCTAGATACCTATTCATATATCCTACTACCGCAAACGTTACTCGCAATGGATCCAACCTCTCAAAACTCGTCCAATTCCATGGGAGGGACGACCGCAGAGGGTGCCCCCAAGGACGGAACTGGTACGATACCATCCCACCCCATATACCCCCGTATATTCCCTGTGCAACACCATTTTCCAGAAGTAAGCATTGTAGCTAACACAAGTCGCTTCACTCTACAGGTGTCGTTAACCTCGACTCATATCTTTTACCCTTCAAAGACGCATTCAGGCGGCGCTATGCCAAGGCGCAAGAATGGATCGCCACACTGGACAAGACTGAGGGAGGATTGGAAAAGTTCTCCGACGGAGCCTCAAAGTTCGGACTCAACGCAGATGACAAGAACAACATTGTCTACCGAGAATGGGCACCCAATGCCAAGGAGGCACACTTGATCGGCGATTTCAGTATGCGGCCCCTTCCTTGGCGATTATCTCGCGCAATCTAGTCGCTGACCACTTCGTAGACAACTGGAACCAGCACTCCCATACCATGACGAAGGATGGCTTTGGTGTTTGGGAAATCACCGTCCCGGCCAAGGATGGCCAACCAGCCATCCCGCACAACTCCAAGCTCAAGGTATGCATACGGACATACCAGTATTTTCGCATATGCACTTAACGAACCGAATATTAACCTTGTGTAATCGTTAGATCTCCTTGACTTTGCCAAGCGGCGAAAGAGTCGACAGGTTACCGGCATGGATCAAGCATGTCACTCAGGACATATCAGTATCTCCCGCGTACGATGCTCGATTCTGGAATCCGCCCGCATCAGAGAGGTACCAGTTCAGCCACCAGCGCCCCAAGAAACCTCGTAGCGCGAGAGTATATGAGGCGCATGTTGGAATCTCGTCGCCAGACACACGCATCGCCACATACAAGGAGTTCACGGCCAACATGCTCCCGAGAATCAGAGATCTAGGCTACAACACCATCCAGCTCATGGCTGTGATGGAGCATGCGTACTATGCTAGCTTCGGCTACCAGGTCAACAACTTCTTCGCAGCGAGCAGCCGATATGGATCCCCAGAAGACCTCAAAGAGCTTGTCGATACAGCTCATGGCATGGGTATTGTGGTCCTCCTCGACGTCGTCCACAGTCACGCTTCCAAGAACGTCTTAGATGGCCTCAACGACTTTGACGGGACCGATCATCTCTACTTCCACGAGGGCGCTAGGGGAAGGCACGAGCTGTGGGACAGCAGGTTGTTCAACTATGGCCGCCACGAAGTCATGCGGTTCCTACTTAGCAATCTTAGATTTTGGATGGATGAGTATCAGTTTGACGGCTTCCGCTTTGATGGCGTAACCAGCATGCTGTATCAGCACCACGGCATCGGAACGTACGTTATTTGTTAACACTCAGTTACCTTCCCGCCCATGAACGTATAGCTAACGGAATTAGGGGTTTCTCGGGCGGGTACCACGAGTACTTTGGCGCTGGTGTCGATGAGGAGGCAGTTGTTTACCTCATGATCGCCAATGAGATGCTTCACAAGTTTTACCCAGATTCTATCACTATTGCGGAAGACGTGTCCGGAATGCCCGCACTTTGTGTGCCTTTGTCTCTTGGTGGAGTGGGCTTCGACTACAGGCTTGCCATGGCCGTCCCAGACATGTGGATCAAGATTCTGAAGACACTCAAGGACGAAGAGTGGGACATGAGTGATATTTGCTGGACTCTAACCAACCGCCGTCACGGAGAAAAGACGATAGCGTACGCTGAAAGCCATGACCAGGCGTGAGTATTCCCAAGACTGTTGAAACACCCAAGAAACGAGCTAATTCGTTCGTCTTGCAGATTGGTTGGTGACAAAACCTTGATGATGCATCTCTGTGATGCCGAGCTGTACACGAACATGTCGACTATTACGCCACTCACATCCGTCATCGATAGGGGCATAGCACTTCACAAGATGATCCGACTTATCACTCACGGGCTAGGTGGAGAAGGATACCTCAACTTCGAAGGAAATGAGTTTGGCCATCCCGAATGGCTCGACTTTCCCCGCGAAGGCAACAATAACTCGTTCTGGTATGCCAGGAGACAGCTCAACCTAACAGAGGACCCTCTTCTGCGCTATCAGTTCCTGAACAACTTTGACAAGGATATGAACCACTGCGAGGATAAGCACGGCTGGCTAGCTGCCCCCCAGGCCTATGTGTCTCTCAAACATGAAGGCGACAAGGTTGTTGTCTTCGAAAGGGCGGGGCTTGTCTTCATCTTCAACTTCCACCCGACCGAAAGCTATGCAGACTACCGCATTGGGGTAGAGGTACCAGGCACATACCGCATTGCCCTCAACAGCGATGCCAAAGAATATGGTGGCCACAGTCGGATTGACATGGAGACACGGTTCTTCACAACACCCATGGAGTGGAATGGCCGGAAAAACTGGACTCACATCTACGTTCCATGCCGTGTGGCACTTGTAAGTTGTCCATATATTATTTGTGAATTGATGAGTATTCTAACAAATCTGATTTAGGTACTCTCTCTCGAATCATCCAACACCCAGTAAATCTAACGAGAGAACATCAGGGGCTATTTGAAGTGAGGAATGGGCTCATTGGTCGAGTAATATTTCTATTGTACTGATTAGAATAACCGGTGTTGCAACGGTTTAGGATTAAAAAGTGGCCAAGTATGCATAGACTTATAGACACAAGGAATTTGGGCTTACAAAATGACACCAGACTCTTCTACCGTGGTTGTATCGCCAAGTCCGTACAAGTAAGATCGTGACATCTCTGTGCTTGGTATAGATCAGACTTATGCACCCAGCTATTTATGCAACTGTGTTTGTGTAGTAAAGCAATTGAAAATGCACTTTAGATAAGTATCCTAAGAAGCATCCGAAAGGAGATATGATAGCCGACATGAGGGGCGTGCCAGCAGGCTGACGTCGCAAGTCTGTCATTCAGGCAAGTTATCCCCAAGTAACCAATCAGTATATAATTAGACTTGGTGTGAGTAGACACCACTTGCTGCCATCATTCCCAAGGACACATACCCCCCGCGTTAATCATCAACATCATGGAATCGTCGTATATAATCGTCGGCGGTGGCGTTTTCGGCGCTTCTACTGCCCTTGCGCTGGTGCAGAAGTACCTAGGTGCGACCATCACTCTCGTTGACCGCGACGATTATACCCAGGGTGTCTCCGGCAGGAGAGGCGGTGCCTCGTGGGACTGGAACAAGAATATCCGTGCCGACTATGATGACATCTTCTATACCAAGAAGGGCTTGGAGGCTAGAGAGGCTTGGAAAAACGACCCGATGTTCACTCCGTTCTACCACGAACCTGGACTGATTTGGATATCGTCGTCCAACCTGGCCGGGGCCATACACTCGAACTTCAAGCAACTTGGAGCGACGGACGAGAAGACCCGGGTTGTCAAGACCGAAGAATTCAAGTCAATGTACGATGGCGTTTTCGAGGACGCCGACTACGATGGCGTATCCGAGATTCTGATCAACGAGAGCGCTGGGTGGGCTGAGGCTAAAGAATCTGTCTTCGCCGTTACTGATGCAGCGGTGAAGGCCGGTGTAAAATACCTGACGGCTGAGGTGTTGTTGAAGTTCAATGAGGCGGGCGATTGCACTGGGATAGTGACCAAAGACGGGAAGCTGCTGGAGGCTGATCATGTCATCCTCGCGACAGGGGCGGGGACGGCCAAGCTCCTAGTCGATAGCGCCCCTGGGAGGAAAGAGCTTCATGCCGGTGATAGACTTATAGCTGTGGGTGTGGCTACGGGGAATGTCAAGGACTTCGAGTACGATGGAATGCCTTCGTATTGCCATGATAATGAGAACATACCTCGCGGTTAGTTATGAGCTTCTTGTCCATCCAAAGCCCCGACGTTCTCATATATTCTAACGATAATAATGATGTAACTAGGCGGTGGGGTTTCATCTGGCCCTTTCAAGTTCTGGCTGGATGAGCTTGTCAAGAACACGGTCCAAGCAGAGTCTGGCGAACTTGTCTCGGTCCCTCCAGATTACGAGAATCTGGCACAGGCACAGTTCAACATTCCCCAACAGATCAAAGATGAACTGGAGGCCGTTAAGGTGTCAATTATCGGACAGAAGAGGGCAAAGGAAGCTGCGTACGATCCGAATGGATTTAGAATGTGCTGGTACGTACAAAACTACCCTCCATACTTATGCCGCCTGGGTCTTGCTCAGGGATAATATATTCCCAAAGTGGTAGACTGCCAAAACAATTCCCATCTGACACTTTCAATTTATGGCAATCCAGGGACTGCGCAACTCCGAGCGAAGAGTTCATCATCTCGCCGCACACCGCGTGCAAGAACTTGTACATCGCTACGGCCGGGTCGTTCCATGGCTTCAAGTTCCTGCCCATACTAGGAAAGTATGTGGTTCAGATGCTGGAGGGGACGCTCGGTGAAGAGGAACGGAAGAAGTGGGGATGGGATAAGCCAGGTGATGTTGGTGGTAGGAGACTTTGGGCTACTATTGGAGACAGGGAGATCACCAAGATGTTGTGAAAGACGGTGCATTAGTCATGGGCGCCTCATGCCAATTATTGCGTACATGTAGCTTCGAGTACCAGTTAAATATACGACGAAGCTACTACGTATAAGGTCCTCATCAGGATCAACTCAAGCCAACACCTAATTCTATATATTCAATTTCACATTGGAAAATTGGAGTGAAAGCAGACGTAGTTTCTCGTTCATTGAACTAGACTGAGTCTGTATAGAGCGTTCCTATAGCTGCAAGGGGGGACCCGAGACTCCGAACAAAAGGTCGAGTTAGCGCCGGGTGTGCTGCGGTGACGTCCATGTCGGCAATTCTCGCCTTCTAAGAAAGGGTTTTTCTTGCGTCTCGTACCGCGAATTTGCAGAGGAAGTGCCTCGCTGTTTATTTCCGACGATCTACCGTGCGGGTCTCCCAATTGAACGAGATGTGCTTTCCCCAACCAGATGGGCCAATAGGGTTGGCCAATTGCACGTGACCCGCGATGAAGCTCTCCTGCTACCGACCTGTCCCGAAAAACTCTCAAACTCCAAGATTTCCTCCGAGTTCCCTTCCCATAAACCCATCAGCACTCAACTCCCCTCTCTCCTCCTGTTAGCTCTTGGTAACCATCGTCAAGATGTTCAAGAGGTGCGTCCCGATCGCCAATGGCAACATTTATGCCTTCTCCAACGTCAATTGGACCCAATTGAGCTGACCCTCGCCTTGCATAGCGGCATTTCTGCCTTTGCCCGCCGGGCTGCCCGCCCTGCCTTTGCGGCGATACCTCGAAGAGTTCTCCGACCGTCATCTCTGAGCTTTGGCGCACGATTTGCCAGCACCCAGACCGCCAGCGATGGAAAGATCTACCAGGTGTGTATTTTTGATTTCAACATGACGACTCCTCGATATCCGGAAGCTAGAGTTGGAAGCTCGACCCGACACACTTCCCGGAATCCTGGAGTTTTCCCCGCTCCACCGAGAATCGCTGCTTAGAATCTGGCTAACATTGCATTGCTTACAAGGTCATCGGTGCCGTCGTCGATGGTTCGTTCACACCTTCCGCCCCAAACCGAGTAGAGGCTTTTATTTATGTCTCTACGTCAATTGACTTTATTCTCAATGTCAACACCAAATTGGCCTACAGGCACTAACTATAGTGCTACCATATAGTCAAGTTTGACACGGCAAAGCTCCCGCCAATTCTCAATGCCCTAGAGACAGAAAACAACGGCCAGAGGCTTGTGCTCGAGGTAGCGGTACGCTGGAAATGATACCTCATCTGGATGCGAGCGATAGTATCCCTATGGACGTTACGTGCTGACAGTCCTTTACAGCAACATCTGGGTCAAAATGTTGTCCGCTGCATTGCCATGGACGGTACGTATAAACTCAATTCCCATCGAAACAATGCAGAGATTAGCTCCGGGCGTCCTTCGTAGGCATGGGAGTGGTCGCTGGCTTTGGAATTCTCTCTAACAAATTAACTCCATTATAGGTACCGAGGGTCTGGTCCGTGGTGCCAAGGCTACCGACACTGGCGCTCCCATCACAATTCCGGTCGGTCCCGGTACTCTGGGCCGCATCATGAACGTCACTGGTGACCCGATCGACGAGCGTGGACCCATCAAGAGCAACAAGCGCTTGCCCATTCACGCCGACGCTCCCGAGTTCATCGACCAGGCCACCACTGCTGAGATTCTCGTGACTGGTATCAAGGTCGTCGATCTGCTCGCCCCCTACGCCCGTGGTGGAAAGATTGGTCTCTTCGGTGGTGCTGGTGTTGGAAAGACTGTGTTTATTCAGGAGCTCATCAACAACATCGCCAAGGCCCACGGTGGTTACTCCGTTTTCACTGGTGTTGGTGAGCGTACCCGTGAGGGTAACGATCTGTACCACGAAATGCAAGAGACTTCCGTCATTCAGCTCGATGGCGAGTCCAAGGTCGCGCTGGTGTTCGGTCAGATGAACGAACCCCCCGGAGCTCGTGCCCGCGTTGCTCTAACTGGTCTTACCGTCGCCGAATACTTCCGTGACGAGGAGGGCCAGGATGTGCTTCTCTTCATTGACAACATTTTCCGTTTCACCCAAGCTGGTTCTGAGGTGTCTGCCCTACTCGGTCGTATCCCCTCTGCCGTCGGTTACCAACCCACTCTCGCCGTCGATATGGGTGGTATGCAAGAGCGCATTACCACCACCAAGAAGGGTTCCATTACCTCCGTCCAGGCCGTCTACGTCCCTGCTGACGATTTGACTGATCCTGCTCCCGCCACCACCTTCGCCCATCTTGACGCCACCACTGTGCTGTCTCGTGGTATTTCCGAGTTGGGTATCTACCCTGCCGTCGATCCCCTCGATTCCAAGTCACGTATGCTTGACCCCCGTATCGTTGGTCAGGACCACTACGACACGGCTACCCGCGTCCAGCAGATCCTACAGGAGTACAAGTCTCTCCAGGATATCATTGCCATTCTGGGTATGGATGAGCTTTCTGAAGCCGACAAGCTTACCGTCGAGCGTGCCCGCAAGATCCAGCGTTTCCTGAGCCAGCCTTTCACTGTCGCTCAGGTCTTCACTGGTATCGAGGGCACGCTCGTTGACATCAAGGACACCATCAACTCTTTCAAGTCCATCCTGAGCGGCGAGGGAGATGACTTGCCTGAGGGTGCTTTTTACATGGTTGGTGACCTTGCCTCTGCCAGGGCAAAGGGTGAAAAGATTATGGCTGAGCTGGAGAAGTCTTAATTGGAGCATAAAATCGGTATACCTGGTTTCGGGGTGGGTAGTATGTGTATAGAGCAGAGGAAGGAGAGACGTGGAGTCCTTTTTTAAGCTCAATTAAGTCTTATTTTATGAGCTGTGTATCAAGAATCATGGAACTTCCTCTTGTAATTCACAATACCTGCTCTTGGGTTTGTTAAAACATATTCCCGTCCCATATATCCCATGTTATGCGGTGTTATGTGTGAAATATGAAATGTCAAAGGTCTCTAGTGCTCAACTGAAAGTTAAAGGACGCTTGGAGAAGGCCTTTATTTAGACTTAAAAGCTAGTTGAAAGCTTCAAACGGCAATATCTAAATCTATATCACACCTCCACACCCGTCACTAAATTGGCGTTGATGATGAGACGGAAACGAAGGAAATTCTAATGGGGTGGAGAGGGTTTGGGGGGGTGGGAGCAAGTTGTCGCCGAGCTTAATTACTAGCTACCCATACTCGAATTTATGCGCGCTCCCAAGAGTATTTGTACAACTTCCGTCCGGTACTTAGCTGTTTAATATTTGCGATATTTAACACTTCTCCGCAATGAAACTACCAGCCGGGGCAGATGATGCTAAACCTGAAGTTCGACATGCCAGGACCGAAGGACAAATATGGCCATATGTGGATGGCAATTATTTGATATGTTGCTAGTCAGGTCATGTCATTGAAGGGAAGCAGGGGTTGTGTTACTGTCCCTATACTGATAATGTGAAAAGAAGTAATGTGTGTATATAACCGCTTACCCCCAGATTCCTGCAGGAAAGTCGGGATTTGAATCGGGGTTGGGTTGTTTCTTGGCCAGCCATTCCCAATACATATCATAGTGCGAGTGTGCAGAAATCATGATGGCAACGATGCTCTTTGCTGGCTTCATGGCCGCATGATCAGTTTTCGGGGCACAGCTTACTCAAGTTCAGTATCCCAATGATGATGTGCGCAGGCGACGCCTCAGATGGCGAGTGTTTGAAGGTTTCACCGTCTCTCGCTCACTCTTCGACCGAATAATTTACGATACTAATACAACCCAACCGCTGGGACACCGGCAGCCCGTAGAGCTTGATGGTCGACGGTGGCGGGGACACCTAGGCGCTGGCGAACATGACAAAGTTTGATATTGACGAGTATGGTGTTAATGCTACGAGGGTCTATGTCATGCCGGGGGGGGGGGGGGGGATAGTGGTGGGACATTCGGTCCCAGCGAATTCGACTGCTGGAAGATATGGTATGAGTACCTAGGTAGTACGTCTTGGCTCTCAAGGGATTGGCTAGCACGGTGGATGAGAGCTGGTGAGTGTACATAACGAGTTCGGAAGGGTAGCGTGCATACAAATCAGGTGAACTTAAATATTTTGTCGGGAAACGAGAAATGTTCCGTAACTACTGTGCTTGTGCGTGGTAAAGGATTATATACAATGCCGTCCGAGGACTGTGTTTCCAAAGGAGAAAAGAATCAAATCCCTTGGTATCGGTGGGTAGATGTTTGTTTCCTCCACCCCGTTCAACGCCCTGTAGCAAAAAGTCCAAGCTTGCTAGGCATATTCCTACATGTTTCCGCACTGAGCACATATATGAATATCTCATATGCAGCCCTCACATCTGTCAAATCGTATATCTCATCATCATTCCTCACCTGTTTTCTTTCCTCAAATCCTTGTGTAGAACGGTATCGGACGGGTGATCTTGTCGTCCTCGCTTGCTTCCACAATCAGCGCCGGGCGTTCGTCGTCATCGTTGGAAAACGCCGGTTCTCCATCCTCGGTCACGTAGCGTTCGCAATAGTAGCTCTCGTTCTCATTTAGGGGATTCTGTTCCGAATTAGACTCTTCTACTTGGTGGACCTCGTCGAAGGTTGGGCTTCTGGGAATAATAACCTCGCCGGTTTCTAGTACCACTTCTCTCCCTCGGTCGTTGACCCAGCAAATCTCCTGGAGCCTCTTGTCGTCCGGGTCGTATCGCCCACCTTTGGGAGGCACCCACTCCTGGTTCTCGAGGATGATCCTAGCCCGCTCGATCTGGTTCTCCGTCGGCACCGGGACGGTGGCGAGCGGGGTCTCGAGCATGAAAGCCCACTCCGAACCTAGCTCGCTGGAGATGTTGGTGATCTCCCGGGTGCCGATATTTTGCACCCACCACACGTGGACGACGTGGCCGATGAACATGAGGTAGTGGGCGAGGATGACGAGGGCACGGGGGCGCTTCGCCCTTGCCAGATCCACGTATGCTTGCGGCAAGAATGTGAAGAATGTTATCACTCGCAAGTCTAGTATGGGACCGAATCCCGACGTCTGGAGCTCCTTATAGAGCGAACCTAGATATTTGAGCGCCGTATAGTACGTGTCAACGAATGCGTGGTCCGGATCTGTGAACGGGATGCTCTGGGCCATGAACAGCAATCTGTTTGGGATGTAGGACACAGTCTCGTCCAGGTTTATCTTGGGGCGGAAGAAGAGCTGCTTGAGGCCTGACTCGAGAAGGATCTTTGGCTTCGTCATGTCCACGATTATGCCGATTCCGCGCCAAACGACCATCCAGTCCAGTATGTATAGGGGCTTGCCGTCCGGCTCCCGGAAAGTTTGCGACGAGAGACCACAGAGCAGTAGCGAGCAGGCAAGAAGGGCCGAATATGTTTCCCTGTTTGGGTTCTCGACAGCATTCCTGAATCCCTCGAAAGCCTTTGCCCTATAGCTCAACGCCCTAACGCTGGGTATATCCTTATCGAGCGTCTGGAGGTGGAGCGAAGTCATGCCCAGCAAAGCTTTCATTAGAAAAGGATGCTGGAACGCGAGCTGCACAATCTGGACCTTGAGCGCAGTTTCTATCAGGGCGTTCGGGCGACCATCGATGGCAAACGAGGCATAGGATTCTGTTGTGTACCACCACAGCAGCTTCATGTCCATCTCGTCGACTTGTGTACCGACGGGCCTCTGCCCCAAGTCCCGAAATACGATCAAGTTCTCGGAATCCGATCGTATCGGCGACCGCGAGCGGACGGCCAGGCTCTTGTCGCTATCGGAATTGGTGTTGGGCGTCGGGTACACGCATGTGACCTTTCGAAGGGTACAGGAGTGGCACGAGGGTTGCCCCTCGTCGCATTTCACCTTGCGGGCCTTGCAGTTGCGACATCCTGTGCGCGACTTCTTGTGAGGACGCTTTGTGTGGTACGGCTTCTCGACGGGGGGCGACTGCGAGGATATCGGAGACGGAGAGGCCTGGAATGTGAAGGAGGCGCCGCTACTGGGGCTTGGCGACTGGGTGAGGAACGACGGCGGGGTGGAATCTTGGGAGCTCATGATATGTTTATTTCGGTTCAGAGCTTCACTACTGGCGACGACACATCGCTATGTTGTGGGCTGCTCGCAGACGTGGGCTCTCTATACGGATTGGTATTTCTTCAAGCTCACACCCCCTGGTGGGAACTCCCGAGACGAAACAAAGGCGCAGGGCGGAAGTCGCATCACGAGCGCTATCCGAGGTGGATCCGACTGCGGCGGTTTTCTATGTAGTATGATATCTTAGCGGTTTGGGGGGAAATGGGAGCAAATAAATGGGCACAGGAAATATCATGCGACGACGCCACAGAACTACGATCTTTGCATGCCTTTTGTCAGGAAGTCAAAAGAATGGCGTAGGGAGGAATTGGAATTGGATTGGTTCAGAAGAATAGCAGCATTGCCATTTTATACTAATGGGAACCCATGTTGTGTGCTGTTATCGGGTCTCCAGTGCTGCTTTTGGCAGAGGTGGGGTTATTTTATCGCATATCACCACTTTATGATTAGCTAAATGTGAAGAGCGCTGGTCGTGTTTCGTTCCAGTGAAAAACGTTGGCAAACTGCAAAATTCAAATTGGTTTGAATAGCTGGTCATGTTCGAGACTATCACCAGGAATCGAGTCTTGTCGTGGAACAAGGCGCAACCTACTTTCGTGGCATACTGCCTTACATGTTACAGGTGATAAAAAGACGGGATGGGAATTTGTGCTTGATGTCTTGACATGAAGCGATACATAATGCCCAAACAAGCAAGGCGGAGTATATTGAAAGGTGATTTTCATAGCTAATTGAGAGGTACATCGTATTGTATGGGTGTTTACACTCACGTGTAGGGTCATGAGTGGCGACCTTCACACCTCCTCTTAGTACCTACGTCATGTCTGATCAAGAATGTAAGCTTCAATACCATCGTAAGCTATCCAATAAAAAAATGTCTAAAGGCACGCTAGCGACAGCCTCGTTTTGTCAATAGTTCAGCCTCATTCTAAGCGTGTCTTCCCCGACGCGCTGAAATGCACCAACAACCATGCCAACCCACATCCGTGGGCCTAGCAAGATTTAGGCACAACCCTCTTCATTCATCATGATGGCCACACAAACGCCATTTCAACTACCAAATGATCTCATTTTGGCACCAATCTTCGACTCTTTCCCTTGTCGAGAAGCCCAAATCCGAGCACTCACCACCTTGGTTTACGTACGTTCGCGCCGCTCTCCCTGCATTCGAAGACGAGAAAAAGCTAATTGTATTCGACAGCCCTATGCAGCGCCCTGTCGAAATATTGTCATACATGGCGTCGAGTCGACCGGCAAGAGTGCCATAACAACGGCATTGCTCAAGTCCCTTTCTTCCCGCGAAAACCAACCCGACGTTGCGTCCTCCATCGACCATGCCATTGTTAGCTCTGTCGAATGCGTAACCGCCCGCCACCTCTTCGAACATACAATTTTCCAAGTGCGAAAGGTGTTGGGTGTCGAGAGCACGCAGCGAAGATGCGAAAACCTACTACAGCTCACTGTGGAGCTGACGAAAATGCTGAACGGTGTGCAACATACCGATTTTTGGCGATTCGTTTTGGTGTTCGACGGGATTGATCGCCAGAGGGAGGCGCCATATACCATGCTTCCTGCACTAGCTCGCCTATCAGAGATCGTAAGAACTAGCACTGTATACAACCTCCATCTCCGAATTCACGTCGGCTAATTCGATCTACCAGATTCCCTGCCTCACTACCATATTCATTATGACCTGCCCGCAACCCATGTGCCTGAGAGAGGCCGCGACTCCTCACCTTCACTTTCCCAACTATACGAAGCAGGAACTCGTGTCTATTGTATCCAAGACGCAGGTCCCTGACACGGTACCTACAACGACCGATACAGAGACCCGTGAGCTGTGGCCGAGGTTCTGCGGTGCAGTGCATGATGCACTCATTCGATCTGCCGCAAGAACCCTCCCTTCATTCTCGAGGGCATGCAACAATTTGTGGCCGAGGTTTACTGCGCCGATTACAGCTGGTAACTATGGGGCGAAGGATTTCTCACGCCTTCTAATTGCCGGCCGAGTGCATTTCCAAGACGAAAGAGTTCTTGATCCTGGGGTAATACGGATGAAGGATGACCCAGCAAGAGCCGCCAACTCTCAGAATACCCAAATTGGGCTGACAGTTCCCGGTACCCCATCCAAGGCTAGCGGATCTCTGGGCAGGTCTGCGGCTACGCCCTCTAGAGCAGCAACCAATACTCCGAGCCGTAGATCGGCAGCGAATACACCGAGTCGCAACATAGGGGCTCCTTTTGCTACGACTCCGGGGAGGGGATACGTTATGCCGAATGCGAAAACAACCGAACTCACCTCCCTCCCGACAACAGCCAGACTATTGCTGCTGGCCGCATATCTTGCCTCCCACAACCAAGCCCGACACGATGCAACCCTCTTCTGCACCTCTTACACGGGTCGCAAGCGAAGGCGGGGTGGGATGGTCGGGGCTGGTCGGAAGTCAAAGCACAAGAAGATCGCGCGCAAACTCCTGGGCGCCCATGCCTTCGTGATGGAGCGCATGCTTGCCATATTTGCGGCTGTTCGGACCGAGTGGGCCCCGGAGCTTGGAGACGGAGCTCTAGATGCAGACTTCGGTGTGGCTGTTGCTACCTTAGCAAGCCTTCGACTTCTTGTCAAGGTGGGAGCCGCAGGGGGCGATCCTCTTGATAGAGGTGGCAAGTGGAGGGTTAATGTCGGATGGGAGGTTGTCCGTGGTGTGGGCAGGAGTATCGGGGTTGAGGTTGAAGAATGGCTGATCGACTAGATTAAAGTCCTTTTGCAGTGTCATATGGTCTGGTCTTGTGTGTTTGAGCACGACTGCTTTCTAAAGGGGGGAGCCTGGCGTTTGGTGGAACAGCATATTTAGAGTGAGCATATAATCGTTCGTATTTTATTGTTCGAGTGTGGCTATCATCAAGACTTCTTTTCAACCCCAGGGTTTGCTGCACTCGCTGTTTGGGAGATTGTCCTACAGCCGTTATGTGAGAATGTAGCATGGCAAGATTGGTGATTATAGACTCAGAAATACCGTACCTCTTTAAATCATCTTCTATTTTCGGTTGCATGTCCTCCCTGGCTTGTTTTACTGGCGTTGAGAATGTGTAAAACCCTGTGCATTTCGGTGTCAATGGGGAATGTTCGCCGGGATGAACAAGGCAGTTGGACTAACCGGTTGCTACGCCCACTACCATGACACCGAGGATAGGAGCTATACCTCTGGGTAAGGCCATTTTTCTGGGGAATAACAATCAATGAATAGCTATCTAGACCCGAAGGTGAATGAATGCCTGAGATTTTCGCATTGAAGTTTGCTGGTGCTGTGCTGGTAGCCTAGGGATAACTGGGGGCGAAATCGGCCCCACTACAAGCCGGCCACCGGCTCTGCTGCACGACTCGGAGTTATTGTCAACGCCCCACCAAAAATGTTTAATTGAGACGCGGTCCAGGACAGTCAAGACGCGACTGGAAACATCACTCAACATTAGCACTGCAAAGATAATTCAGCAACACCCAAATACTTTGCCCCAGCATGCCATCCGCTCTATGCACGCGCCTGCTTGCCCTTAAGCAATAATGATAACAAGGCACAATGAAAAACTGGAGAGAGCTCGGCGAAGTCCCCGATTCGGATGATGAGTACGATTCCGACGAGTTGACCCCCGCAGCACCCCAACAACCGACAGAACCTGGATTACGTGCTAGTCACTGCACCGAAACTGCTGGTCATGACATATGGGACATACCGAGCTCGCAAGAGCACTCTTTGCCGACCGTCTCCGTTTCAAACAAACAGGCCTCTGCAGTAACCCGCCCGTCTACTCCACCAGCGAACCGCGGTACTCGATCGATACCTTCCGGCGAATCTTCACCCTTATCCCCCCCTCCCCCAGAAGCAAGCCTGGAAAATGGAAATGAGGATGAAGTCGATCATATTACACCAAGAGCCTCGCAGTTTACCCGAACTGCGTCTCCTAATCGAAGTTGTGGACACACTCGACCGGACAGTATTGAACCCAGAGAACAGGAGGATGGGGCTTCAACGACTCCCAAGGCTGCGACCAAAAAGTCGCCGCCACGGTCCAACCTAGAAGTTTCTATTCCCGTCATGCACATGTCTAGTCAGGATTTTCATGACGCATATGACGAGAGTGCAGATAGACAGGAAGCCCTTCGACTATCACGGTCACTCAGGCCGCGGAAACCGATCCAGGAACACCCCTATTTGCTCGAAAGCGCGCAATACTCGACCTTCATGAAGAGACATGGAGTAAGACCAATCCGAGTTGCACATCCGGAAAGTCCAAAGAGAAACGCTGCCCAAGATGACTCCCAGGAACAGGACTACGTAGCGGAGGAGGAGGGGGATGAAAGCGGAAGCCGGCCCTTGCCAGAGTCCGAAGAGAGCCAGGATCCTCTCGTGGCAGATTTTCCCCCTTCCTCACCAGAAGAAGAACGCGCCCCCAGAAGGTCACAAGGAGGGTCTGCGAGGTCAAGAGATGAGAACGACGACGATAACGATGACGAGCTTCCGTCTCTCTCCCAGCTCCTTAGAAACCCTGACTCATTCCCACGGACGGAGACAAAAGCCGCAAAACGAAAGTCCTCTCCATTACCATCGCCGGGGCGCAAGAAGCTAAAGGTCCCAAGACCTCTCAAGGGGCCTCGGAAGAAGCCCCAAAAAGGACACCAGCGAGAGCGCATCTCCACCCCCGACGATATTTGCTACAACTTACCACTCTCGTCTGGCGAAACCATCACTCGACCCATTAATGCAACTTCCAGCACTATCAGAAACGATGCTGACCAACTGTCATCTCCCGGGTCGTCGCTAATTATTAGACAAAGGGGGAGGCTGGTTCAAAGGACAGTATCCGGGGACGCTCTATCAACTGTCACGCCAACTGTCACTAGTCCACTGCCGATTAGCATGTCGGTGATGAACGATGATGAGCATGGCGAGACAAGTAGTAGCGAGGGTTCTGGGGGCTCTAGTGAATCCGAAATTGTCCGCAATGTTGGAAGACGTATACGTGGTGTCTTGCCTGCCTCCTGGCTCCGATTTGATCAACCCAAATCAAACCCGATCAAGCGACCGAATGCTCATAGTCCCAGCCAGTCTCCAGAACGGACCCAACGTAGGGGGGTAGCTCAACGACGCCGCGTCACGTCTACTGTCCCCTCTGCTTTCACACTCGATTTTTCTGACGACGAGGATGAAGATAATGATTTATTGACGATGATACGACACGATAATTCTCATATAAATATATCATCTACTGCTCCTGGCGGGCTAGATTTACGCCACGATCAAAAACCAGACTCCTGGCGCAATGGCATTGTTATTGGGGGAGAGGACTCGGATATGGAAGATGATATGGTCGATGCCATGCTTCCTTCCAGAGCTCGTTCTCGGTCTCGCAAGACCGGAGTCACTAAGAAGCGAAAGGTGTCGACATTCAGTGGGACTCGGGGGCCGCCGATGAAGCAGCCAAAGATCAAACACTTTATCCGATCTGGCAGTGGAAAAACGGCGGCGGGACCGAAAAGACAGCAGCGCAAAGCAGAGTCAAGCACCCGAAAGCACCGGTCCGACAATAGGCATAGCAGGCCAAGGTTGGAAACTCCTCCTCCGCTTAGCATTTTGGATGTTGCCGAGCCTGAGGCACCGCCATTCATTCGTGTCGCCGCGCGAACTGCGAGGAAAAGGGGCGATAGGGGAAAATCAAGTCCCACTCGGAAAGCTATCTGCCTTGCTACCCGCTCCGACAACATTGACGCCTTGTCAGTATTGAGGGACTGGAAGCAGAGTCGAATTAAGCCTCGAGTTTCTGCCCCCACAAAGCAAAGAAGCAAGTCAACAGCCAGTCGGCAACCACTGGGGCCTCGGACGTCGAACACAGCCCGCACTAGGCCCTCGCAGCCCAAAGTAAGGCCCATGTCGTCAGTTGCCCCGACAGGCTATTCGTCGACTCCAAAAAGGTTCTCAAAACAACAGACGCTCAACGGTTTCGCGACGAACACCCCAGAAGAAGGCGCACCACGTAGGCCTAATAGACACCACCCAGTTTCCGAGATATCCCATCATCGTCAACCTTATGGACGAATCAAATCATCACTTGCATATTCAAGGCCTGTAGTGCTAGAGACAGAGACTGGGTCTGTTGCGAAACAGGTATTCGAAATCAGAAAACAGGTACTGGATTCGCTATACGTCAATCCTAGTGCGAGCCGAGGCACACGCTCAACCACCAGTCGACTCGATAATCTTTTAAGAACACAACCTTCTCTACCTACTTCAAGAGACGTGGAAAATGGCAGGGAAGCTGATGCTCCATCCGCTAGATCAAGATTTCGCAAAAGGTTTCGGCCACGGCGAATAGACGTTGAAGAGCCACAATATGCCCGTGCTAATGATCCTATCCCCGAGGAGCCCACCGCTACTGTCGTAGAGCTGATAGACCCAAACAAACACAAGCTAGGCGGATTAGGACCGTACGGAACACACTATACCCCCCACTTCGAGGCTTTCCCACTTGATCTAGGCGTGTTCTTCCATTCCAGTACCCTGATTGGAAGTGGGCGCTTGAAGAAGGCTACCAACGGACTGCTACATGATGATTTCGGGGCGCGCCCACTTTCATCTTTCGATATTGGCAAGAAGACCCTTCAGTGGGGCATGTGGAATGAGACTGTTGCCTCTGAGCTTGGGATTTTGATGGACTGGCTTCTGGATAAGCTCCAGGATGACCAGGATGACCAGGAGTCAGACCAAGCACACCCCTGGGAGCTGACTGAGGCTGCTACATTTATTATCCGGTATTTTCAGGACTCGTTGAGCTTTGCCAGCCCCCAGGTACGTGTATCGTTTGTGGCTCGGGTGGTGGACGTTACCACTGGGTTCCTGGAAAGATCTGAAAATTCTGCGCCACGGACAATCGTACCGATCCTTTCTCGACTACTCCTTTCCACTCTTTATGCTCTTCAAGTATGCAGAAAGGACATAGCGCTCTTCTCAGAGTCTTTACGCCTAGAGGATGTCATCAAGCTCGCAGCGACGAACCTCACAGGAAAGCTCCTCGCATTGGGCACCGATAAGCTTACCCAGCTGTACCAAGACCTCCAGCGCCCTTCGACCCGGGAGAGCGGAATAAGATCGGATGCGACAGTTCTGGAGGCATGGGTGGTGTTGATGCATGCTATGGGCGCTGCCCGCGTACCTCGTCTCGGATTTTGGGACGTTGTCACCAAGGCATTAGCGAATCGGGAAGATTTGTCGACTTGCCTAGATGCCCAGGTGCTCGAGCGATGGTGGAACTTTTTATTCATTCTACTACCGCTTGGGGAGATGGATAGTGCTGGTGTTTTGGTGCCGCGTCGCCGATTGGCCCAGCCTCTTGATGGCTGGCAACTTCCACAGTTAGCTCTCAAAAGAGTTTTCACACTGTACCAGAACAACCGCCGACAGTCTCCATCTTTCAACTCATACGTCGGGGCGCTCGTGTCGAGATGTTACTATCTTGTCTCTCAATGGGGCTGGAGGAACGCGACAACCATCATTGGAACCATTTTTGACTTCTTCGGGGGGATCGAGTTCCGCCATCTGAGAAACGAGCAAGTCGACCACTCGCCAGACTTTCTCGACCAAGAAGGGCACCACGTGTCCATTGACTCTGGGGATTGTGTATTCCACATATACCTGAAGCTCCTAGCCTTGGTGCTCGGACAGCTGAGATCGGAAAAGCGAGAAAAGGAAACGAGGAACCTCATAGCAAGGATCACGCCCAACCATAATCGTCACTTCGATAGGGAGAGTAGTGTTGACCTGCGCGATTTGGCATCCCTTAGAAACCACCATGACCTCTTGTGTACGATGTATCTGTTTGTTTCCCCGGAGCTGCGACCATCTCCGGCCCTCATCCAGGTCCTCGTATCGCCCGAAACATCTCATAAAGAAGCATGTCTCATCAACCTTGCGGCTTGGAGAAGACTGGCCAAGTTTGTTGTTCGCGAGATCCCATTTAAGTCTGATAGATTTGAGCCACTAGCAAAATGGTATCGTGGCATTCACCGCTCGACGATGCACACGATACGGGCCGCTGCCGAAGAAGTTGAGAGTACAGGAGGGCTGTCCGTCTCTGGTGGTACTACCGGCCACTTTCAAGGGTCAATGATAAGGCGGCAGAACGAGGAAAACCTCAGGACGGCTACTGCTGCCCTAGAACGCGTTTCCGCTTCTGCGGTCGATGTTCTCGGCGCGGTAAATGACCTTTGGGAGTTTACCTCCTTGTTTGGGCTATGTAAGAAAACCATTCCTCCCCTGATATGCCTATGCCTTGCTAATGATGCTTGCAGTGCCGCCTGGAGATGTGCTCGACCAAATCCTCGAACAGGATAGTTACTCGCCTACTATCAAGGGTCGCAAACTTCTTATTAGCCTGGCGACGTCGGTCCTTGGTCCCGTCCAAGCCTATATGGACAATTTTGTCCTTCCCGTCCTAGATGGATTGGTAGACTTGGCAAAAATCACAAATCCATTTGGGACGAACTATGTTGCTGCTTTCGTAAGTCCCTTTCCATCCTTCCATTGATGCCATTTCTCTGATATTTCATAGATCCGGCACCACGGCCAATACTTCATTCGTTTCTGGTCATTCGCTGGTTTCCTCCTGCGCGTGTGCGGAGATAAATCTGTGGGCATCGGTGGCCCAATTGCCGACGAGCTGCAAGCCTGTGCCAAACGGGCCTCGATTATCTGTGGAAACTGGATCGCACTTCGACGCACAGAATCTAGAGACGATGACATACCAGGCCTGGTGTCGAAGCGGCCAGATGGATTCACGGTGTTATCCCGACTGTCGTCATCTGCCATCCATGAGGTTTCGTGGGCCGAAAGGCGTGGCATGGTACATCTCATGGCATCATGCCTCCGCCCAACAGGGAGAGCACCTCCCCTCCTCCTCTCGGCTGGTCTCCAAACGTTGGTGACAGGGCTCGTTCTTCCGAAGAGATTCAAGGGTGAGGAGCACATTCTCATGCAACGCCTACGCCATCTTCATCCGTCTTTATCTCCGCATGGGCTACAATTTCCATCCACACACACGTACCACGACGCATACAGCGCATTTGCGTATCTCATCCAGCACATGTCCCACACAGTAGACTCTACGCCGAGCCAGCCCCTCAAAAAGGCACATCGTGAAGACTTTTCAGCGGCCCTCTCGTGCGTAATGCACGCCATGAAGCAAGACCTCCGGGATCCAGATATTCCCATGGACTCGATAGGCAGTTTCACAACCTTCGTCCAAAAGATAGTGGCCCTTATTCGCGAGTATGGATACGATCTTGGAGTTGAGGTGGACTCCTTCTTCCTGTCGCCTTCCGAGCACTACAGTCCGGACCCGCGAGATCCCAACTTGCTTGGCCCGATTCTTGACCGGTATGTGAGGAAGCTGGAAAACAAGGCGAACGGGGCCGAAACACAGCTCTTCTATTTCCTGTACAATTCCTACCTCGGCCTCCGAGCAGACTCTGTCGTTCCAGGAAAGGAAGATTCGATCCCTAAATTCTGGACCCAAGTCGGTCAAAGAATGCAGAGGATGCGGGATGACGGGAGAAGACAATTTTTCGACTTCTTCCTGGGTACCTTTCTTCCAGCAACTGTCCTCGGGTCGTCCAAGGAGAGTCCGCAGCCATTGGCAGTTATGGAGAGCTTCTCTACCCATCTAGAAACAATGCAGAGGACCATCACCAGCATAACCCAGAGTGAATATGCAACACTAAACCATCTCCTAGTAGTTATGGTGAAACTGCTAGGGGATGCCTGCACGAGCCCGAAGCATAACAAAGACGTCGAAATGGAGATCTTGAGGTTGTCAACGCGTCTCTTCATCGGGCACAGGCGTAATATGAAGAAGGCCTTCCTCAAATTCCGGGGTTCATCCGCTCCAATACTTGATGCCCTCGATGGTGTTATGAGAAGCCTTTCGGAGCAATTAGCAAGTCCCATTTTGGGGAACCAAGCAAATGCGGAGCTGACCCTTCTCCAGCGCTTGGTTGGCGGGTGCCGCACACTCCCCGACCTTACCCAATTATATACGAAGGGTCTTGCGACGGCGGAAAACTTTGCACGGTTTATCCAGCGCGACGTGGCAGCGAAGAGGAAGTGGAAAGACTTTGGTATCCCGCATCTCGCCGGCGACAAGGGTCTCGGATGGGCCATGGCGGAGGTGAAAGATAGTGTAGAGCAGTACGCAATGCTGGTTTCTCACGAACAGACTACAGGGGCCTCGACTACTCTAGCAGATGCGGATCCCTTCACATTTGGGGAATGGCCCCAACAGAGCTACCACGCCCTCGTGAGACAGAGGCGCGAGGAGGATGCCATCGCGGGGCGGGTGAAACCAGTCAAGAGGAGCGTCAAGGATATCAAGCGGGAGAGGAAGCGGAGACAGAATCCTGGCGTGGAGATGGAGGCGATGCAGGATACGAACCCCGGTGTTTCAAACGAGCAGGGCCAGGATGATATTGGGAATGGCGCTGCGGGCGTCAACGCTGCGGGAGGGGAAGAAGATGACGATAATACCCAGGAGACGAATTACGGCGAGATTCCTGAGTTTGAGGACTTTGTCTGAGTATGGAGGAGCGGTGAGGAGCTAGTTGTATATAGAAATCCGCGTTTGACGTTGCATTTATTTTCGAAGCGGGCTACGTGTATATTGCATTGGACACTGGGAATTGGGTTATACTAGATGGATTCTATGGTACTATGGTGCACAAGCATGCCGGCGTATGGAGTTTATAATAGTTGGTGAATTTACATCCTACTTACAGTATCTACTAGATCACGATGTTATACTGTTCGGTCCTTGAACCTCGTGCCCTTGCGCTGCTGTTAAGGACACAAAATTTAGCAAAGTTGGACCCATATTCTATTCCATTCGTGGCCCGCAACAGTAACTACTATAATTGCGCAACTTACACATTCAACCCAGAAGCGCCAATTGTCAAAGTCAAGACCATCCATTCGTGCCATGTGGCAGCAGCTCGGTGAAACTCTCAACTCGTCTTTGCAAGTTCGACGGAGCAGTTGAATCACGTCACTTGAAAGCTTTCCTTGGCCCATGTCATCAATTGGAGCGGCCAGCTGGGGCTTCGCGGAACATTTTTGACGTCATGACCCCAGCGTATGCAGCCCTTCGCCGTGTTGGGATCCTGGGATTGGGATTTTCGTCTTTTTCCATCCCAGTCTCCGACTATCCAGCAGCTGAGGGGGCAGGGCCAAGATGGTTGGATGTTGGGTGGCTACCTACCCCCTGATATTTCGACCACCCGCCATCGAGGAGCCTACTGGCCCCTGTTACGCCAAACGGGGAACGGGAAACAGGTACCAGCAGGGGCCGGGACCGTGCTGTAATATTTCGTGGTGTTCCTTTCTGCGACAGCCGTTCCTTGCTTTTCTGCACCATGCCGACGTCAGAGGTGACACTACGACCCCATTCCCGCGCCTGGAAATTCAACTTTTTTGACAGCCGAGACATGCCAAGTCGGTCCCTTGAACACCACCCAGGAACCGGGACAGTTGCTGGCTGAGACTACATAGTAGCAAAGAGCCTTGTTTGATCCTTTGCTGCTGCTTGCAGGCCAACATTTATTAGAATATTTAGAAGCCACAGTTATAAAGTTTTCCACACACCCTCCTACTGTCCTGTAGCTACATGCCTTTTCAACTTCTAACGGTGTTCTCAAAACTACGCCATCGCCTACTACCAAATCACGTACATATTTTCGACTTCGTATCACAATCTCACAGTGCCACCAAGGGGGGTTTCGAATACTTTCAACAATAATACACGCACACCCCTCTCTTCACCGCAGCCATGCACTGGACCCTCCGCAAGCTCGTCCACCCGCCAAAAGACCACTCCGAGCTCCTCGAAGCAGGCCGCTCCGAAGTTCCCATGCGTCCTTCCCACGAGCTTGAGCACCACCGCGACAACAGACACAGATTCTCACAATCGCTGTCTTCTTCTTCCCATTCTTCCTCCTCTCACCCTCCCTCTTCCCATTCCAACAGCAGCGTCAGGGGCCGCAGGAGAGCTTCCTCCTTCGACATCACCTCCTCCGCAAGCCATCCAGACCCACCAACCTCATCAATTCCCCTGCGATCCAGCCAGGAGACCGTGGAAGCAGCAGCAGCCGCCGCCACGGCTGCACGAAGGAGTATGAACAGCGGGACATCCCGCCCGGCACCGGCCAGGGAACCAAGCGCGGTCCTCCAACCCCACCCGGGAAGCCCCCGTACGCCCGCGCAAGTTTCCCTCTGCTCGGCAGCCGGCTGCGTCGACGGCGACGCGCGCGCCCGCGATCCCGATCTCAGCCACCTCGTCCATGGCGCGGCAGGGCACCACCCCCAAAGATCTTCCAGCAACGCGTCCAGTAGCTCGTCCGCGAGCTCGGACGGGGGGAATCCCTGG
>JAKWBI020000263.1:0-62173 GCA_022664585.2 Zalerion maritima | reverse complement strand
GAAAATATAATATATTAAATAATAATTATATTTTTATAATTAAGTTTTTGCCGCCATGGTTTATTACCCTCCCAAAAATCCCAGAAATCCCGGGGGTCCTTTTGGCTTTTTATATAATCCTATACAGGATTATTCGGGGGCTTTAAATTAATTATTTAAATAATCGTACCGGGCGCCGGTTTTTAATATAAATATAACGAGGGATATTTCCGGCACTATTATATTTTACTAACCTATAATAAAAAACCGCGCCCCGGGGTTCGAAAAACTTTAAAAAAAGTTTCCTGGTTTTTATTAATATTAATAATTTATTCGTTTCCTTACCCTTTATATAATATTAATTACTTTTTTATAATAATTACGGGTTCCTTTTTTTATTTTATTATAATTAAATAAAATTATATAATTTTAATTTTATAAATTTTATTATACCCTAACCTTTATTTTCCCCGGAGGGTTTATTTTAAGTAATAATATTTAAGCTTTATTTTAAACGGTTTATAAAATAAAAAATAAAATACTTATCCCCCTTTTTTATATAATTAAAAATTAATCGGGCTTAAGAAGCCCTTTTAATTCTTTTAAATCGGCAGCATTAACTATACTTAATATTATAGGCCGTATTTTTTATTTTAACCGCCTCCCTTTTTTAAGCTTTTTTTCTTTTCTTCTTTTTCGCAGCCTTTCGCTTAATATTTCTTTTAATAATAATCCACCCTGGGAAATTTTCGGTATAGGTAGGCTATATATTAAGTCCGGGATAAAATAGGTGGCGTTAAATAAAATAAAATCTGGGGTTTTTTGGCCGGTAGTGTAGCGGTGCCGGAGGTATTCCCCGCTGCATTTGTACCAAAGACCGGCGCCCGGCGTAATTACTTAAATAATTAATTTAAAGCCCCAAAATAATCCTGTACAGGATTATATAAAAAGCCAAAAGGACCCTCGGAATTTAAGGGACTTTTGGGAGAGTAATAAACCATAGCGGTAAAAACTTAATTATAAAAATATAAGTATTATTTAATATATTATATTTTCCCCCAAATATTATATTATTATTTAGGAATAATCCTGTACAGGATTATTTTCTATTTTTTAAAGTATTACTATTTTTAAATAAA
Organism: Zalerion maritima; assembly: GCA_022664585.2. Classification (NCBI taxonomy): domain Eukaryota; kingdom Fungi; phylum Ascomycota; class Sordariomycetes; order Lulworthiales; family Lulworthiaceae; genus Zalerion; species Zalerion maritima. Next base: position 61,055 of record JAKWBI020000263.1, on the reverse strand, counting down.
TAATTAAAGGTTTAACCAAACCAAATAGCTTGGTTTTAAATATCGATTATATAGCGAGATTATTAAACCTATTTCTCGTTATATTTTCTAAAGGTTTAACCAGGATTTATAAACTTAAGTTTCCATAAAAAGCCTGCGTTTTTTGGGATTAAAATTTCAGGAATTCTTTTATTATTCTTTCCCCCTAATTAATTTAAATTAATAATTATAATTAAGGAATAATATTATACGGGATTATATTAATAAGCATAAATAAAAATCCGCGGAAATTATTATACTAAAGTGGAAAAACCCTTTTATAATATACCGGTAAGAAATTTATAATATTTATATTATAAAAAGCGGAAGCGGATATTTTTATTATAATAAAGTTAAAAACCGATTAATACGCTGCGTTATAAAAGCCTAAGAAATCGCGCAAGCTGTATTTTTTAGGGGGGGCAGTTTTTTTCCTACGGTGGTAAAAGTATAATATTCGGTTAAAAATAAATTACCCTTAGGATAAAATAAGTATAATAAATTAGGGGTAATAATAAGTAAAGCTGGGCAGACCTATATAATATATAAAGTTTAAAAACCTTTTGGAAACCAATAATTTATACTTTAAATAATTTATTATTATAAAATAACCAGGGAATATATTTAAAAAAAAAAAAAAATGCGAAAGCTTTATAATATTATAGGATTACCCTAGTAATATTGTAAACCTATAAGGATTAAAGCTAAATAACGGGAATTCGATTTTAAAATGGGCCCAGTACCGGTTAAAAATACGTATATAATTATGGTGGGAAGGTTAAGAAAGGATTAGGCTTTAAATATTAAATAAAACTATACACCTTTATTATACCCTTATAAATAAAATAATAAAGGTTAATAAATAATTAAACCCCCATTATATTATAAAAGTCCAGCGTAAAATTAAAGTATAATATAATAAGGAAATTTTTATTTGCTCGGTTATAAAAGGAATAAAGGAAGGGATTATTAAAAGTATTAATACGTATAAAAAAAAGCAGGATTATAATCCTACTTTTAAATAAAAGGAATATTTTTATAAGCCCAATTTAAGCTTTAAGGGTATTACGATTATAAAGAATCCTAAAAGCTATATAACGGAGGGGCGATTTGCATAACTCCGGTTAAATTTAAAATAAGGGGGAAAATAATAAAAGTGCCCTATAGTATAAGACTTTGCGTACAGAAGCCCAAAATCGCGATTTTGTATGGGAAAAACCCCTGCTGTCATCAGTGGTAGTTTAAAAATAATCCCTGCGATAATAAACCTTAATGATAGAATTCTTATCGTTGATTGGATAAAAAAAGCTTTTTTGCGTACAAACAAAAAGCTGTTATACGTATAGATAAAAAGCTGTTATACGTATAAATAAAAAGCTATTATTGTTATAAAAAGCTATTATCGCCAGTAAAAAGCTTTTATACGTATAAATAAAAAGCTATTATCGTTAATGTATAGATAAAAAACTGTTATCGTTAATAAAAAGCTGTTATACGTATAGATAAAAAGCTATTATACGCATAAATAAAAAGCTATCATCGTTACCCAAAAGCTATTATACGCATAAATAAAAAGCTGTTATCGTTAATATATAGATAAAAAGCTGTTATCGCCAGCAAAAAGCTGTCATCGCCAGTAAAAAGCTATTATACGCATAAATAAAAAACTGTTATCGCCAGCAAAAAGCTGTCATCGCCAGTAAAAAGCTGTCATCGCCAGGCTGTCATCGCCAACAAAAAGCTCTTATACGCATAAACAAAAAGCTATTATCGTTAATATATAGCCAAAAAGCTGCCATCGCCAGTAAAAAGCTATTATACGCATAAATAAAAAGCTGTTATCGCCAGTAAAAAGCTATTATCGCCAGTAAAAAGCTGTCATCGCCAGGCTGTTATCGCCAGTAAAAAGCTTTTATACGTATAAATAAAAAGCTGTTATCGTTAATGTATAGCCAAAAAGCTGCTATCGCCAGCAAAAAGCTATTATACGCATAAATAAAAAGCTATTATCGTTAATGTATAAATAAAAAGCTGCCATCGCCATTAAAAAGTTATTATACGTATAGATAAAAAGCTGTTATTATTAATGTATAAATAAAAAGCTGTTATTGCCACCAAAAAGCTTTTATACGTATAAATAAAAAGCTATTATTAATAATATATAAATACCTACCTTTATTAAGGCCACGCTTATTTCTATCGGCGCTTGCCCACTTATTAAGGCCATCGAGGCCACGCCTATTTTTATCGATACTTACTTACCCTTATTAAAGCCACGCCTATTTTTATTAATATTTATTTACCCTTATTAAAACCACGCTTATTTTTATTAATACTCGCCCACTTTTATTAAGGCCACGCCTATTTTTATTAATACTCGCCCACCCTTATTAAAACCATACCCATTTTTATTAATATTTACCTACCCTTATTAAGGCCACGCTTATTTTTATTAATACTTGCCTACCCTTATTAAGGCCACGCTTATTTTTATTCACGCTTACCCATTTTTATTAAGGCTATCGAAACCATTCCCATTCCCATTAATACTTACCTACCCTTATTAAGGCCACGCCTATTTTTATTAATACTCGCCCACCCTTATTAAGGCCACGTTTATTTTTATTAATGCTTGCCTACCCTTATTAAGGCCACGCTTATTTTTATTAATACTCGCCCACCCTTATTAAGGCCACGCCTATTTTTATTAATACTCGCCCACCTTTATTAAGGCCACGCTTATTTTTATTAATATTTACCTACCTTTATTAAGGCCACGCCTACTTTTATTAATACTCGCCTACCCTTATTAAAACCACGCTTATTTTTATCCATACTTGCCTACCCTTATTAAGGCTATCGAGGCCATTCCCATTTTTATTAATATTCGCCTACCCTTATTAAAACCACGCCTATTTTTATTAATACTTACTTACCCTTATTAAGGCCACGCTTATTTTTATTAATACTTACCTACCTTTATTAAAGCCACGCCTATTTTTATTAATACTCGCCCACCTTTATTAAGGCCATCGAGGCCATTCTTATTTTTATTAACGCTTATTTATTCTTATTAAGGCCACGCCCACTTTTATTAATACTCGCCTACCCTTATTAAGGCCACGCCCACTTTTATCGAAAATTTCTTATTAAAGGAGAATTTTAATGGTGGCCGTATTTAAAAAAACGGGAAATATTATTTTTTAGGCTTAAAACTTTAACGCTAATAACCATAAATATTTGCGCGCCAGCGAGAATAATCGAACGCTTTTCGAGGGTATTTTCGGATCCGAATATATTTTTAAATAATTTAAAGGTTACCAGCCGACCCTAAATAATATATGGTTTTATAATATTTATCCGCGGCCATATATTCCGTTTACCTTTATTTTTAAAGGCCCGCCGGGCATAAAAAAGCCTACGACGGCGCCCAAGATCGGGCGGATTTTTTATAATATAGGGTTTTTTTCCGCCCCCGATTTTATTAAATATTTAGCCTCACACCTTATTGCCAAATATAAGGGCCAAATAAAATATAAGGTTATTAATCTCCCCGAGCGCATATTAGGTATTACGCGTAAAATTATTATTATTTTTACGGATTATAAAAAGAATATTAATTATATTATACGTATAAAATAAGGTTTATAAAGTAGGTTTACGAAAAAGATGGTCTTTTATTATATACGTTTTAAGGATTACTTGCAGTTTTTATTATAATGCATTGGCCAATTTTATATTTAAATTAAAGGGGTAAACGATTTAAAAAGGGAAAATATAATTTTATTTTATTTAATGTTTTTAAAATTTAGGGGAACGGAATTTTTGGCAAATGGTAGGAATATAAAGCGGATAATTAAAAGTATTATTTGGTATATATTTAAAGCGTACGGGAGGAGAAATAATACGGTAATATTATTAGTTTCTTTTTTAAAAAAGCTCGTTATAATATTGGAAAGTATATTAAAAAAAGGGAAGATTAAAAACGCAAAGGTGGCGGTTTTTGGTACGTTAAATGATTACGATTATTAGGCAGGAAGGTTAAATTATTTGGGAAGTAAAATATTTAGCCGATATAAACTATTATAGGCCCGCCCATAATACGACGTGCGTGCGCCGCGGGCTAGCCACGGGACCGATACGTATAAGACGCTCCCATCCCATCCGCCCTCCGCTCTTCCTTCTCCTCCTCCCTCCCCCTTTTCCGTAAATTAAATATATATATTATTATGGTATTTATTATTATTCCTTAATATAACCTTAACCCATTATATATATTCGATTTTTAAATAATCCCTTATTATATTTTATCCCGTACCCACCCCGTAATACCTTTATTATAAATAATAACCCAAATAAAAATAACCAGGCTTTTATCGGCGGATAAATATAATAGGCCCTTTCCGAGGCGGTAATATTGTTTATTCACCAAAAAATAGCCCGGGTATTCGCGGCCGTTAATAACGAGTCCGCCGTCGAATTAAATAATATGGAAAAACGCCTAATTTAAATGCTTGCGGCCCTTGATACCCGGATTTTGGCGGCGTATTAAGCGCCGCCCGTCCTAATAAACTATAGCCCGCCAATCGTAATAATTCCGCAACGGAGGTAGTTCCCCTGGCCGGCGAAATTCGATAATAATAAAGTAAAATAAAAGGTATTCCGGGTCGAAATCGAATATAAGTTAATTTTAAACCAGGATTTTATTAGGGGCGATGCGTTTTTATAATATAGTATTAATGCCTGCTTAAAGAATAAGCCGAAAGCCCTTATTATAATATTTTACGGTAAAGGCGAATCGATAGGTTAAAATCCCGCGTAATTTATTATATACTTAAAAATAGTATTCGGGGACCCTAATAATTATAAACGAGCGGCGAAAAAGCTTTATTTTTTACACTAAGGGGAAAGGCAATCGTTCCCAGCCTTTTATTCCCGATTCGAATAATTTCTGGTAAATGCAGGGGGCGCCGTATAAAACGATTTTATTAAGCTTATATTATTAAATAAAGCAATATACTAGCGCCTCCGCCTAATATTAATATCGGTTTATTTTCCTAATTTTTACCAGAAATAAGTTTATATAATTACCGATATTACGTTCCGCTTAAACTTGGTATTAGGTAAAGGAAAAAATAGCGTATTAATAATATACCAATCGCGTTTTTAAAAGGACCCGGATATCTTAATATTAAGGGTAAATACCACGAGTTTTAAATTAAGGGATAAGCCACGCCGCGCCAAATAGGTAATCGCAATTAAAATAAAGCGCCGGCGTAAAAAAGGCTAATATATTCGGTATGGATTTAATAACCATTTTATTTTAAAATATAAATTAGCCCCGGTTAAGCTAATTAAAAAGGTCCGGATTAATACCGTGGGTATAATACCCCACCCGGGGGCGTTAAACGATAATAAGGGGGAAAATAAGTTAAAAGGTTAGCTTTTAGGCGTAGGCGTACCCAGAAGCCGCTAATGCGGAGCGAAATAATAAAGGGAATAAAGCAAATAAACGATACCCCCTTTTTAATAAACGTTTATTTAAATGGGATTTATTTTACCGACGCTTTTATTAATAACGGATACCTATATTATGGCGCGATTTATAATTCCCTTATTATTAAACTCCGCCTCCCATATATTCCAATACCCGCCAGGGTATTAATATACGCGTCCGCATTAATTACGTAGCGAAAAGTTATAATAATAAAAGCGGTATATATAAATATTAATATTAACGGGTACTTTTAGTATTATTTTTATTACCCCGTCCCGAATTTTTTATACCCGATAATATTGGGCAAATTATAATGCAAAAAGGAAACGGTTATATACGAAGCGGTAAAAAAGCGGATCCATATTGGTAGGGCGAACCTTTCCGTAAGGGAAAAGGGATCGAGGGGCGCCGTTTTAACGGATATATAATTAATTAATATTACCTTTTTATATACCATGGTATATAAAATAAAAGCAAATAATTTAATATTATTCGTAATATTTCTATATAATATTAACGAATAATTAAAGCTATTAATAATTAAATTATTCCGGTTATTCGATAAATTAAAAAGGCTGGAAAACGTATTCGAACCTAATAAAGAATAGGCGTTACCACCTTACCGCGGTTCCGTAAATTACATAATAAAGTTGGTAAAAAATACCGAGGGAAAAAACCTATAAATATTATGGGGTCCGATTTATGGTATATTAAGGGAGGAGTTATTGGTTTTATAAAAAACCTTAACGGAGTTATTTAATAAGGGTTATATAAAAGCCAGCAGCTTTTCCGTACGCGCCCCGGTATTTTTTATTAAAAAGCCGGGGGGCGGGTTGCGTTTTTATTACGATTATAAGGAATTAAACGCGGTTATACGCCAGGACCGTTACCCCCTGCCGCTTATTTATAAAATATTACGGACCCTGGCCAAGGCGCGTTGGTTTACTAAGGTAAATATTAAAACCGCCTATTATAAATTACGCGTTCGCTATAAGAACGAGTGGAAAATAATATTCGGAATTTATTTTGGCTTATATAAATGGACGGTAATCCCGTTTAGCCTTAATGGCGCGGGAGTATTATTTTAATAATATATTAATAATATATTACGCGAATTTCTCGATATATTTTATACGGCGTATATAAATAATATATTGGTTTATTTAAACGGTATAAAACGAGACCATATATTAAAGGTCCGCCAAATTATAGAAAAATTCCGTAATATAGGCCTTCGATTAAACCTAGCCAAATGTATTTTTATAGCGAAAAAAGTAATATACCTTGGGTTTATTATAATAATAAAAAAGGGGATACGCGCCGACCCGGAAAAATTACGGGCCATATACGAATAGGAAAAGCCCATAATCGTAAAAGGGGTCCGCGGTTTTTTAGGCTTTGTTAATTTTTATAAGGAATTTATCGATTAATTTTCTAATTTAAAACTCCCGTTTTCCGCCTTTTTTAAAAAGGGAAAAGGATTCCACTGGGGCCTTATCGAATCCGAAACGTTTTAATAATTAAAAAGGGTATTTATGGCCCCCCCGGTATTAATATAATTCGACCCGGCGGCGGAAACGGTTTTAAAAGCCAATAATTTAGGGTGGGTAATAGGCTTTTACCTTTTTTAGCGGAATAAGGCGGGAACGCTACGCCCCGTGGCCTTTTTTTCCTAATAATTAATATCCGCTAAATATAATTATAATATTTATAATAAAGAACTCCTAATTATAATAAAAAATATAAAAGTATGGAATATAAAACTCCGTAATATGGCCGGCGTATTCCAGGTATACTTAAATTATAATAATTTATGGTATTTTATAATTAAAAGGCGTTTATTAAAATACCAGGTCCGTTAGTAGGAGTAAATATATCGGTACCGTTTTTAATTAAAGTTCCGCCCCGGCCGGTTATTTTTGGCGCCCGACGTATTATTACGGCGGGACCAGAATATACCGAAGGGGAAAGGAAACGAATACCTTATCGGCCGTAATTTTTAACTAGTCCAAAATAATTGGCTGCCGGCGGCCGTATATAATATAGGGGCCCTCCCAAGCCCGTTATTCGAAAACACCAAGCTTTAGGAATTATAATCCGCAGCGGTATAATATAATAATTAATATAAGGCCATACGGAAAATAATTAAAAAAGGGGAACGAGCGTTTTTTCCGAATATAAAAACAAAGGTTTTTATTATAAAATACTTCCTCGGGCCTAAGGGATACCTGCGTTTTAGGGACCGACGCTGGATACCAGCGTGGGAGTAATTATAAACCGCCTTTATTTAATAGGCTTATAATTTTATAATTACCGGCCACCCGGAATATAACGGAATAATAATAATATTATTTTATAATTATTTTTGGCCGGGTATAACCCGTATGGTACGCCGTTTTATATATAATTACGATATATACGGTAGGACCACCGTGTGGAGAAACCAAAAAAGGGGTTTATTAAAACCGCTTTTAATAGCGGACCGTTTTTAAAGCAAAATATCCGTGGATTTTATAATAAACCTCCCCGCCGCGGACCCGTATAGCCCCCATTTCCTAATGGTAATTATTAACCGCTTTTATAAGGGCGTAATTTTAAAAGCCATAATATTTATAATGGCGGAGGTATATATAAAAAGGTTTATATAATATTTTTAATATTTCCACGGCTTTTTTAAAATAATTATAAATAATAAAGGATCGAATTAAGTGGGCGGTTTTTGGTAGCGCCTATGCGAGTTAATAGGTATAATATAGCGATTATTAACCGCGTTTTACCCTTAAACCAATGGCGCAACCAAACGAGCGAATTAGGAGGTACAGTATTTTTTGCGGATATTCGTATTAGTAAAGCAATTAAATTGGCCCGGGCTCCTATCGGCGGCGTAATTAATTATTAATAATCGCGATTTATCGATAATTAAATTTAGCCCGTTTTTTATTATGCATGAGTATTATATGGTACTTATAGTGGAACGTAATAATCCAGGGCCCTTAAAGAAATTACCGCGGGGCCGCGCTAAGCAGTTTTTGGATAGGCTTAGGGAGGCCACCGAATGGGTATAAGCGGCGGCAGCGGTAATGTAATAATATTATAAAAACGCAGCGAATAAGTACCGTTCGCCCGCGAAGAGATTCGAGATAGATAATAAGGTATGGTTTTCCCTGCGTAATATAATTACCGCGCGGCCTTTACGAAAATTAGATTGGTTTTATACTAAGTATACGATTATATAAATAATAAGCTCGCATATAATAGAATTAAATACGCCTATAAATATCCACCCATACTTTTATATAAACCTTTTATAGCGGGCTAATAATAACCCCTTACCGTTTTAAACTTAGAATAATATATAATTTTTATTAATTCGGGGCGATAAATTAGGGGAAAAAAAGTGGTAAATGGAGGGTATATTTAAAGCACGTATTTAAAAGCGGGGTCGCGGTTTTATTAGGCAGGTATTAATAAAATGGTAGGGCTAGGTAAAACCAACCTGGGAGCCATTATTTTATTTTATTAAAATAGCGGTATTAAACCATTACGAGCGGCGTTTCGGCAATATAATAATATATAACGGCCCCGTATAAATTATATTACGGGCGGTATTAACGGCGATATTATAGCGGAAATATTAATAATATAAAAGGAGTGGAATTTAAAGGAATATAATTTTCGGTATATAAGGCGCCGGTAATAATTAAAAAAAAAATAAAAATAAAAGGTAGGTAATATATTACGGATTACCCGCGGCCCCGTATAAATATTATAAATATAAGGATTAATTAATGAATACCGATGGCGAATTTTTAAATAACCGGATTTATATTAAATTTAATATTATTATTAAATTTGGTAAAGGCGCCGCGGGCAGATAATGGTTTCCGCCCCGGGAAGGAGATAATATCGATAAGGGGTAAGGGCGGAATAAGAAATTAAAGGGATTAGTAAAAAACCCGAGGTAAATCCGGAGCGAAAAAGGAATTTACGCGGTTCCAAAAAAGGGCCAATAATTCCTTTCCAACGGTGGTAATTCTGGCCACCGATTTAATAAGCGATGTAGCCTGGCCAGGCGTAAGTATTACGCCAGTAGCGGGTGCGGTAAGGGTAATTAGTACCGAGCCGGCGTAATACCCCGTATCAATACGGCGGATAGTTTTATTATTAAGCTGGCGATAGGCCTAATTTTGGAATAAAAAGGGATAAATACGTAGCGGGTTAAAGGCGGATTTACGGCGGAGTTATTATAAGGGCTTTTAATTTTGGCCGCGGTAACCAAAGTAATAATAGTAGTTTTAATATTAGGGGCGTTAAAGTATTAGCGGGTTAAATTAATGGTGGGATAATCGCGGAAATTCCTATAAAGGCCCGTTATTATATATAATATTATAGGTATGGTTGCCTTTAAAGTATAAAAAATAAGTAATATTTTGCCTTACGGATTAATACCGGATTAGCCGCGGTTTATTATAATAATTAGGAAAAACCCTTACCGGATTAATTATAATAACGGTGGGTGGTATTATTAATAATATATCGGATATAAATTTTATAAGGCTTATTATATTTAACTCCGGTAATAATATTTTATATTAATTAGCCCCGGAACCGTAGCGATTTTATATAGGAAAATAATTATTTATTTTGGTAATTTTTATTTTTTTAATAAGGCTGGTATAAGCGGCGGGGGCTTTACGTTATACGTAGCGGATTAATAATGCTTTATAAGCGCGAGGGGCGGGGGTATTATATATTTTAATAATAATAAAAGTACGGGTAATTATGCTTTTATAAACCGTTGGCTTTACGGCGCCGCCGTTATAAGGAGCCGGGCTACGCGGCGCCGAAAAGGCCGGCGCGGTACCAATATTATCGGGGGTATAAGGGTTAATATTAAAAGTATTAAAAATTACTATACCAGTTATTAATAACCGCCCCCGCAGCGGTTTAGGTGCGGAGAAAAACCCATGGAAATTTATTATTAGAAATTTAAACGGAATTTAATCGGAGAAGTTTTAATTAATATTAGGTCGGCGCCTAGGGCCCGTATAGCCGCCGTTTTAAGCGTAAAATACCTAAAAGGGTGCTCGGCGCCCATAAAGGCGCCGAGGGAGGTAGCAGAAAAAAAGGGGGGGGTTTGGGGGGGGGGGGGGGAATGCACGGGTATTATAATAATAAAGAATAAGAAAAGGGCGATAGGCGGCCGAGAAAAACGGCCCTTATAATATTTCCATATAATATTCGCAGCGAGTACCTTATATAGGCGAAAAAAAGGACAGGATATATTTAAATTACGGGTTTCGGTATATAACCATATTATTAAAGGTATACCCGCGGCGATACCGCTATAAAATAGAGCGGGTAAAAAAAGGAGTAATATTATAGGCCCGCCCATAATATAACGTGCGTGCGCCGCGGGCTAGCCACGGGACCGATATATATAAAATGCTCCTATCCCATCCGCCCTTCGCTTTTCCTTCTCCTCCTCCCTCCCCCTTTTCCGTAAATCGAATATACATATTATTATGGCACTCATTGTTGCTCCTCAACGTGACCTTAGCCCATCACATAAACGAACGGGCTTAATAAATAATTTAAACCGCGCCGTTTAAATGGTTAATATAGCGGTGGATACCACCGCTTAAAATTACCCCAAATAAATTAATAAATTAAATAACCTTTAAAATTAACTCGGTATATAATCCCACCAAAAGGGCTTATTAAATAATTTTAATTATGCACTATTATTTAATAAAAAAGGCTGGGCTTATTAAACTTTTCCCCTATTTATCCGTATTTACCAAACCCGAAATACCGCTTATATTTTTACCTTATAATTAATCTGGTAAAAAGCAAGCCAAATTGTCCGGCGAAAACTTTTTAAGGCTTATTTAATATTTAAAATTAATATAATTCTTTAATTTAAAGGGGTTATAATATATTATTATACACCCTTGCCTAATAATATTAGGTTTCCTATAAATCCACTCGAATAATAATTAGCCTTATATATAATAAATCCTTACGGGATTATTAAATAATTTAACGCTTCGGGCCGTATAATAATACGTTAAGGGGTTTATTAAAATAATACTTAATATAATTATATTATCCTATAATTCGTTTATTAAGGCCCTGCTATATGGCCTTCGACGTAATATTTAAGCCTTTATAAAAGCTGGATTTTAATATATTATTTTAATTAATATAAATAAAACGCTGGGGTAATCGGGATTGCCGTTTGCGGCGGATAAAATGGCGGTTTTCGAAAGCCTTTCCCCGTTGCTTTAATTTAAACCGATTAAACCGTTATACCGCCAAGTAAACGTGTTATTTTACTTATATGTTTATAAAATATTCCATTTTATTGGTTATAAGGGGTTGGATTCCTTAAAGTTTTCCCGAAGCAGTTTATTCCTTAAGGATTAGTATATTAATCCATTAACCATGGCAGATTTACGAAATTATAAATTTTAAAAAAAACGGCCCGTTCCATATTTAACTTTCCGCTTTTTCCACCGGCTTAATTAAGGCGGAGAAACTCGCTTATAAATAAACCTATTTTATTAACGCCTGCCAATTAGCCGGGGTTCGGTATATTATTAAAACGCTTTAGGAAATCCACCAAAAATCCTTTATTAATATTATAAAAACGCTTTAGGAGATGATTTAAAAGGAAGCCATAATTGGTATAATAATATATCGAGGACTTAATAAGGCTATTCTGGCTTTTTAAAATAAGAGTATGGAGATAAGACTAATAATAGGCGGAAATAATATTGGCGGCGGAAATATTATTTATAAGGGCGAACGGAAAATACTAATTATTCGGGCAAATAAATAAATAAAATATATTACCAAAAAGATTTCCCTTAATTATAAAAAGGCAAAATAATTTAAAATATAAATATTATTTTATTTCCTGGCATTTATAGGGCCGCAGTATTTTCCTTTACGCTTTTAAATCCCGCATTTTCTTTACACCATACCGTAATATTTATTATAACGGATTTTTATTTTTCCCCACCTTAAATTACTCCGAATTTTAATTAACCACTTTTTTAATAATAAATAATTTATATATAAGGTCCTTTATTTTTAGGTATACCTTTAAACCTATTATTTTATCCTTTAATTTTACCTTACCCTTTTTTATTAGCCGGAAAATCCCTTATAAATTTATTCTTTAATACCTTTGGTTTATTTGGCCTTTATATTAATTTTAATTTTTAAATTAATTTTCCTTTTTTATATTACTAATTTTTATTATTTATAAAAAAGCCATTATATATTTTATATATATTACGTCTCCTAATATTTGCATTATAATATTAAATTATAATATTAATATTATTAATTTAAAGCCCCGCCCCGCTAATTCGGTCAAAAAATACTCGACCGTAATTAATTTTATACTTGCCCTGGCCGTAAAATCTTAAACGGTAACCCAATTTATTCTTTTTTTTTATCTTTCTCCCTTCCCACGAACCCTTAACCCTTAACCGAGCATTTTCTTATTATTTATTGCTTATTATAATTAACCACCAAACCTTATATATATCGATATTTCTATTATTTTTTACCAAACGCCTAATATTAACTTTAGGTATAATATAAAAAAAAAGGAGGAAATATTTAAAATACCACCCGAGGGATTGATTATAAAGCGTAAACGCTGGATATATAAAATAAAGAATAATCTTTTATTGGCCATATTAGTTTTCGAGAATAATATTACGCCCGATTAGAAAATTATTAACGGAATTATATAGTATTTTGGTTATACCTTTATTAATAGGGGTTTATTATAAATTTTATTATTTATATTCCCTTTAGGTTTTATTTTATAATTATTGATATTATATTACCGATAAACCAGCTTATTTTAATAACTTATTTTTATATATAATAAGCGCTGGTTCAGCAGCATTTTTAAGAAATTTAAGTAGGAATATAATATTAAGGATATTATAAAGTTTATTATTCCCCCCCGTTATTACCGAGTGCGCCATTTTTTTATTAAATTTGGCCCCAAGGTTTTAGGCCCACCTCCTTATACTCCCCAGATTAAACATTTAAAGGATAAAATTTTAAATATTTTGGTTTATTTTATATTAATACCCCAGCCAATAGGCCGATAATATTATAAGGGCGGGGAGGATAATATTAATATATAGGGTAAGGGAACGGAGGTAGATTATAATCCCTAGGTTTAAATTTAAATTAATAATATAGGCCATATTACGTAGGTAAACTAAAGTGCCCAGGGCCAAGTTTAAATTAATAATATCGGTAATATTATACTATAAATTAAAAATAATAACGATATTAACCCTTCGTCTTAGCTTTTAAATAAGACAGGCAACTTGTATATTAACGATATTGGCTCCCCTTATAATATTGGCTTCCCTTACAATGTTGGCTTCCTTTATAATATTGGCTCCCCTTATAATATTGGCTCCCCTTATAATATTGGCTCCCAGCAGGGTCACCGTAATAAAAATTTCGGCGGACCTAAAGGTTATACTTCCCACCTTAACGCTTAATAAGGCGATTTCTAATTTTATATTTTTAATCCTAATAATAATACTAGTATTAACGACCTCGGTGCAAATAAAAACGCCGTTTCGTTTACACCATTTATTCCACCTTTTCCTTTCGAGGGTAAAAACCAAGGCGATGGGAAGAATACTTTTATAAAAAATTAATTAGGCTAAAAGGATTACTCCCTATACCTTTAATATTAAAATTAAAAAGGCTGATTTTATCGGCTTTAAAAAGTCCTAATATAGAAAAAATATTAACGGAAAGCCTAAGCTTTAAAATATACCCAGGCTTTATATAAAGCTTTTATATTTATTATAATTTCTTACGGCCTCGGAGCTTGCCACCTTTAATATTACCAGAAACCCGATAAAATAAAACCTTATTATTATTTACCTATTAAATTAATAAATAAACTATCCACTCGATTAATCTTATTATCCGACCTTTTTTTTTTCTTTTTTACCTTATTTTTTATAAAATTATATTACCTTATTTTAATTTTAAATGGTATTTTTCCCAACGGCCCTCGAATAGGTATATATATCCGTATATACCAGATTATAACTTTTATTAAAAAGTAGGGATAAAAATAATATAATTATGCCTTATTTTTAAAATCGTTTTATTTAAAAGGTGAACTTGCTTATATTAATATATAACGCTAGCGCAGTTTTAATTTTGCCTTTTTATATATAATAATGGTTTATTAGCCAGCCGCGCGATATACGATATTTTTAATATATCCCATCCCGTACCTCGTATAATATTAACCGACTTTTATATTTATCTTTTTTATTTTATATTTTAGGCCGCAAATATTTCCCATTAGGCTTTTTTAGGGTAAAAATAATTTACATATTTTCTATTATATTCTCTCCATATTTTTAATTTTTTTCCACACCATACCTTATAAATTCATTTTTTTCCATTTTTACTAATAAATTATAAAATATATGGACTTTTTATTTAATATTTTAAATATAAAAGCAAAAACGCCCAATATTTTATTTATACCGCCAAAATAATAATAACCAAATTTTTTTTCCCTTTATAAATAAGGTAATAGCGTACCAATCCCTGCTTTTCCCTTTATTTTTTATAATATTATTAAATATTTACGGCCACCTTTTCTCGCTTAATTATTTATTTCGTATTAATATATATTGTTTTAATTAAATACGCTAATTTTATTAAATAATATATTTTTCGAGGCTTTTACCAATGTGCCTAATAAAAAACCCAAACTATTATTTTTCGGTACGGCCACCTTAAATTTTAAAAAATTCTCCGTCCTGGTTTCCGTCGATATTATCCTTAAGATTAATAATAAGGATTATAATATAAAATTGGGAAGGGCGGCTTTATATATTTTCGGGCGAAATAAAAAAATAGGCATATTTTTAATTAATATAAATACTAATTATATTAATTATAAGGTATTATTAATATGGCTCCGTAAAATTTCTAGGAATTTTAATAATAAATAGGTAATAGAATTTTACCCCAATATTTACGGCCACCGGTATAATTATTATATTATCCGATTTATTAATTATTTAATCGAAAATATATTGGCCTTTAAATTTAAAGTAATATATTATAATAAATTATATACCTTTTACGAACTTATATTTATTATTTAATATATTATACCGGCCTTTATTATTAATCTTTATACTTTTATTGTTCCCCAAGGCGCTTAGGTCGCCACCACGGTGTCCCCAATATAAAGTATAATAAAATTAATTATCCAGCCCTAATGCGGTATTGTAGCGGTGCCGGAGGTATCCCCCGCTGCATTTATACCAAAGACCGGCGCCCGGCGCAATTACTTAAATAATTAGTTTAAAGCCTTAAAATAATCCTGTACAGGATTATATAAAAAGCCAGAAAAACCCCCGGGATTTATGGGACTTTTAGAAGGGTAATAAACCATGGCGGTAAAAACTTGGTTATAAAAATATAATTATTATTTAATATATTATATTTTCCCCCAAATATTATATTATTATTTAAAAATAATTCTATACAGGATTATTTTATATTTTTTAAAGTATTACCGCTTTTAAATAGGCAATTAAAGGTTTAAATAAACCAAATAGCTTGGTTTTAAATACCAATCATATAATAAGGTTATTAAACCTATTACCCGTTATATTTTTTAAAGGTTTAACCACGATTTACGAATTTAAATTTCGGTAATAAGCCTACGTTTTTTAGGATTAAAATTTAAAAAATTCCTTTACCATTTTTTCCCCTTAATTAATTTAAATTCATAATTATAATTAAGGAATAATACTGTACGGAATTATATTAATAAGCGTAAATAGGAATCCGCGGAAATTACCACGCTAAGGTGGAAAAACCCTTTTATAATATACTGGTAAGGAATTTATAATATTTATATTATAAAAAACGGAAACGAATACCTATATTATAATAAAATTAAAAACCGACCAATACGCTGTATTATAAGAATTTAAAAAATCGCGTAAGTTATATTTTTTAGGGGGGGCAGTTTTCTTCCCACGGTGGTAAAAGTATAATATCCGGCTAAAAATTAATTGCCATTAAAATAAAGCAAGTACGATAAATTAGGGGTAATAATAAATAAAGCTAGGTAAACCTATATAATATACGAAATTTAAAAGCCTTTTAAAACCCAATTACCTATACTTTAAACGATTTATTATTACAAAGGAACCAGGGAATATATTCTTAAAAAGAAAAAATAATATAAAAGTTTTACGGTATTATGGGATTACCTTAGTAGTATTGCAAACCTATAAGGGTTAAAACCAAATAATAGGAATTCGATTTCGGAATAGGCCCGGTACCGGTTAAAAATACGTATATGGTTACGGTGGAAAGGTTAAAAAAGGATTAGGCTTTAAATATTAAGTAAAGTTATATACCCTTATTATACCCTTATAAATAAAATAATAAAGGTTAATAAATAATTAAACCCTTATTATATTACGGAAGTCCGGCGTAAAATTAAGGCGTAATATAACGAAAAAGCCTTTATTTGCTCGGTTATAAAAGGAATAAAGAAAGGGATTATTAAAAGTATTAATACGTATAAAGAAAAGCAGGATTATAATTTTATTTTTAAATGGAAGGAATATTCTTATAAGCCCAGCTTAAGCTTTAAGGGTATTATAATTATAAAGGATCCCAAAAGTTATATAGCGGAGGGGCGATTTACACAATTCCGGTTAAATTTAAAATAAGGGGAAAAGCAATAAAAGTGCCCTTATATTATTAAAAAAAGTTTTAAAAAGAAGGGATAATTAGGGCTGGTTAAAGTTACCGCGGAAGCTTAGGGGTTAAAGGAGGCGCCCTTAAACTGGCCCGTATTATAACTTTACCTACGATTATAAAAAAAATCCCAAAAATTATATAACGGAGGGATAATTTATATAATTCCGGTTAAGGGGATAATAATATTAAAGTAAAGATTACGGAGGCATTTTAAACCGATCTGGGAAAAAGCAGGCAAAGTTAAATAATATTAGTATTTTATTTATAAACAAAAGGAAATATATAATAACCGGGCTTAGTTTATAAGGGCTTATTACGGTTACAAAGGATTTTAAAAATTATATGGCGGAAAAACGATTTATATAATCCCGGCTAAAACCCCGTAAATAAAGAATAAAAGTTATGGAGTATTTTTGCCGCTTTTTAAAAGGTATAAGAAAAAGGAAGGATTAAAGCCACTAAGCGCTTCAAAATATAAGGGAAAATAAATACCGTTTTTTATAATTATTAAATCGTTCTTCGAATAAAGGCCTAACCCCCACCGTTTTTTAAATTAAGTTTTATTTTTTATTATTAATATTAAACCCCGTGCCCGACCTAATAAATACCAGGGGAAATATCCCCTAAAGGGTTTAAAAAAATATAAATCGCCCGTTTAAATTAAGGTCGATCCCCTTTTAAGAAATTTAATATAAGGGTAATCCTATATAGGCCTTATTAAAAAAAAAAAAAAAGATTTCGAAAACCAAACTTATTTGGGAAAAGTTTAGGAGTCTTACGCTTTATTATAATCGGACCGTAATCAAAGGGAAATATGGCGATTATAATAATTTATGGATTATAAACGCTAAACTTTTAGGCTTTTACCCATAGAACCATGGTTAATTCCCCACCCCCCTTTTAAGGGCGCCCAATTTCCTTTACCTAAAAAAGCGGCCAAAAAGGGGGGATAAATATGCGGTAAAGAAGTTATAGAAAGTTTAAAGCTTAGGGGAAGGTAAGGCGAGGCCTTTTAGCCTAAATAAGTTAATTAATATTACGCCCGGCCCTATAAAAAGCCGGCAAGCTAATAATTACCAAAAGCGAATTAATTAATAATAAAGGGTAAAGGCGATCGAGGAAAACGGTAAAGCGGTATACCTATAAAGCCTAAAATCTTTTAGCGCGAGGCGCGGAATATAAGGGATAGGATTTATTAGGGCCCCGGAAGAATAATATTAATTTCCGGAAAATAAGAAAATAATTATTAAGGAGATTATATAGGTTCTTTATTTCGAGCTATAAAAATCCCACGATTACGCTTAAAAGGCCTAAAAAGTATTACCACCACCACCATTTTTAATTTTAAGGGATCGTTTATAATTCTCCAGCCTAAGGTTAAGGAAAAATAATCCTGTATTATATTACCCTTTAAAAACCTATTTAAATCCTAACTCCTATAATTTTTTCCATCTTTTATAAATTATTCTATTTTTTAAAAAATTATTCCTCCATTTAAATTTATTATATTATATTCTTAAGGCAAGGCGCGGCGAAGGCTTTTTTACCAGAATATTATTACGGTAAAGAAAAGTAAAAAACGCCTTATAAATAGGCCTTAAGCCTAAAAACGATTTTTAAAAGTAAAAACACCCGAAAACGCCAACAAAGCTTAAACCTTTCCATATAAATAAGGAGCCGAGCGATCGCCTTTTAACCTTTCCTTGCTTAAGATCCCGCTATCCAAAATTCTTATTATATTAATACCCCGGGCAAAATATAATACGAATGTTTTTTTAATATTTTAAGGGATAAAACGAATATTATTCCCTGGCCAATTTATAAAAATAATATCCAGTACTGGTTAATATAATTCTTATAAAATAAATTAATATATTATGGTCCGATTACCATTACCGCTCCCTGGTATACAGGGGAGCGTAATATTAAAGGGAAATAATATTTCCCAATATATATATTAATTAAATCGAATATTTAAATAAGTAATATTTATAAGCAATATATAAAAGAAAAATTATATTATATAATATTATATTAACATTTACGCCGAATTAATCGAATCGCTCGCCATAGGAAAAATATGGATTAAAATAAAAAAGGCCTTAAAAACGGAATTCGTAAATAGGGATACCTTTTAAAAAAGCCGCAATATGGCAAACCTAAAGCGCTTCGCCTACCAGAATTGGCCTACGAAAAATATTAATTAATAACGGCTATATATCGCGGGGTGGAAACGCCGGCTCGCTTAATATAAAAAGAATTATACGGATTATACCAATAATATTATTTTATTAAACGCGTTCCTAAACGCCTTTAATAATATATCGTGGGCTTAATTATATAATTTAACAGGGATTATAAATAACGATTTATACCTCGGAACCTATAAGGAATTCCTTTAAAAGCTTAAAGCGTTCCTGGATTAGCATAAAAAAACGATAAAACTATTCGGAAATAAGTTTTAATAAGAAGAAAAAGGGACCACCGCCCGCGTTAAGGAAGCCATGTATAACCCCATCGATCCCTAGTTTTAATAAGCCAACCAATACGATTTGGCCAAAATGGCCTAAAAAAACCAGACCGACCCCCACGATTTACCGCCCGCGCTTCGATTATAAAGAAATAATAAAATACCTATTAACCGATTAATCCTGCCTAAAATAATTAAATAAAACCTAATTAAAAAGCTAAATATTTTAAACGTGGCTAATATATATGCATTATTAAATTAAAAAATAGGCGAAAAAATAAAGCTGGTATTAAATAATAATAAAATTAGGGAAAATAAACCTTAATATAAAAACCACCATAGGTATAATCCTAATTAAACCTATTAAATTAAACGGGACCACGCGCGAGAACTTTATTATATTTAAGCCGAATTTCCTTAAAAAACCAGTATAATCCCTTTGGAAATTTTAAAGGTATAAGCATTCCTTATATTAATAACCAATTTTAATAAAAGGCCCTAATATTAAATTAAAGTAATAAAATATTATTAATATTTAAAAAATAACCATATATTATATAATTACCTATAGGATATTTAGGATCGAATTAATAAAATCCTTTATAAATACCCCTTTTATCGAATACCAGGATAGGATTTTAAAAAAAAAAAATATAATACCTGGCCTATTAAAATATTTAATAATATAATTACGAAAAAAGTATTAATAAAAATAATATTTTTACGGTATTATAAATAAAAAAAGGTGCCTAAGGATTAATATAATCGGGTATAAAAGGCCTAAAATATAATTATAAAAAACCCCTGGTTTTTAAAAAATACGCCTGGCCTAATTAATAAAAAAGACCAAATACCTTAAATACGCCAGCCATAAATAAACCTAACCAATAAGGTTTATAAAATCCCCAGAAATAATAATATTTAGGTTAATTAACCATTTATTATAATAAAAGGTAAGGCAATAATGGTTAAAAAGTACTTATGGGAAAGCTGGGAAAATATAAAAGCGAAAATAATAGTAAAAGCCCTTATTATTAATGTTTATAATAAAACGGTGTAATCGGTTTTTAATTATAACCAGGAAAGAATTAAAAAAGAATAAGGCAGGCCCTTAAAAAAAGCAAAAGTGGAAAATAAGGTTAAAACGGTTGGGGAAAAAAAAAGCGCCAAAGGAAAAGAGAAGGATTCTGGCCATAAAGAAATATTAGGCGCGATAAAGGAGAAAATAAAACGCAATATATAAAAGGAAAAAAAGGCGCCCTTAAATAATAAGCGTAAGGACCCCTTAAAATTTACGGACCTAATTTTTTAAAAGGTAATAAAAAAATAATTTATAAAAATTATAAAAAGGCTTTACGGATTAATAATTACGGAGGTATTATAAATATTATAATTTATAAGGATAATTTTATAAAAAAAACTGGTAGGTAAAATAAGGATAAAGGAAATTATTAATAAAATTATTTATAAGGGTAAAAAACCAAAGGAATATTAATAGGTAATTTTAAATAAGCCTAATATTTACCAGGTGGTTAAAATAAAAATACGCTATATTAATAATATACCCCCGGAGGAATTAAAGTTTATAAACCTTATACGTATTTAATTATATTAATAATATAAGTGTATAAACTTTAGGGTTTTATTTATAAGCCTATTAAAAGGCCTAAAAGCGGTAATATTAAAGAAAAAAAAGGCAGTTTTTTATTTAATTAATATTTTTAACCTATTAATATTAATCCCCTTAATAATTCCCTTTTTCCTTTACCCGAGCCCGTACTTATTAATATATATAAAAGGGTTAAAAAATAAGCTGGCCAGGGTTATTATAAATATAGGCGCGGAAACTAATATTTTAAAATAAACCTACGCTTAAAAATACGGTTTTAAGGCTTACCAGGCGCGAATTATATTTTCCGATTATAATAGCCAAAAAACCAATTTAGCCTTGGTTATACGGTAATGGGTGCACGTTTTTTTAAAACTTAAACGTATTATATAAAACTTTTTCGTACCAGAAAAAAATCGAAAAAGGGCGCCAAAAGTAATATTAAAAATACCTTTTATTATAATAATAGGGTGGAAATAGCGTTATAATAAGGAGCGCAATATATTAATCGGGGAGCTCGAAATAAAAGGAAATAATTATATTATTATTATTATAAACCTAACCCTAAAAAAAAAACGTGGAAAAATACTTCGCAATATTTATCCCTAAGGAATAAAGGTTTTTAGGAAAATATAAAAAACCCTTATAATTCGACTAATAAAAAAAAAAAGGCCAGTATAGGATTAAAAAAACCCCGTGCTGGTAAAATCGAAATCCCTACCTATATAATAAAAATTTTAAATTCGAATAACGAAAAAATAATAGCCTAATTTTTTATAAAGAAAATTAAACGCCTTATAAAAAAGTTTAAGGAAAATATACTTATAAAGGGGTATATTAATGGGCCGTAAAAAAGGGAGAACCTTTTAAATAAAGAAATCTAAACCGGAGAACCAAATATAAAGATTGCCCTTTACCAATTAAAAAGGCAGGGGTATAAAAAGCCTTATAATTATTTACGGAACCCCAATTATAAAAAAAAAATTACCAGAAAAAGGTTGGACATTTTTCCAGGAAAGTATTATAAGAATAATAATCGGGAATTATAAAATAATAAAAAAAGGATACGAGATTTTATTATTAATAAAATCCTAGGCATTAATAAAGCCTAAAAGGCATTTCCCCTTAATAATACCAATATTATTAATATTTTTATTATATATAAGCGTATGGCGGATAAAATAAAGCCCGTAAATATTTAAATAAGGTATAAAGCGGCCCTTATAAACCCGGACTGGTACAAAAAAAAATAAAAAAAGAATAAACTATCGGAAAAAGATTATAATAATATTAAATAAAACGAATATATTTACCCATAATTATATAAGGCAGGGTACAGCGGCACCAGGCTTATATTAAAAAAAAAAATAAGATTTTAAAATCCCTTGGGGAATTATAAGGGGAAAAATAAAGGATATTTATAAATATATTTATAAATAAAAAATAAGCGTTGGTATAATTCTGGGAATATTTAGGCAAAATTAACCTTAATATAACCCCTTTCCAAAAAATCGATACGGTACCTTATACAGGGTGGCAGATTAAAAGTATTCCTATCCCCAAGGTATTAATAACGGTGGTAATCGAAATACTCGAAAAACGAAAAAAAAAGGGGGTAATTAAGCCAAGCCAAACGGCGTACCGTAACCCCTGGTTTTTAATTAAAAAAAAATGGAAAGTACCGCTTAATTAATTTAACGAAAAGGCTTAATTCGATTATAACTTATAATACTTTTATACCTTTAATTATTAATAAATTTATAAAAAATATAACCTATTATTAGCTTATTTTATTTTTAAATTTCTACTCCGAATATGATTAAATGGTATTTAATCCAAAATCCCGAGATCTTATTACCTTTATAATATTCGCCGGTTTATTTAAAATAACCACGCTTCCGTAAGGAGGAACGAATAATATTGCTTAATTTTACAGGATTATTTCCATTATTCTTTTAAGTTTTATTTTAATAATATATAAAACACTTATCGATAATATTACGGTTAAAGGTTTTATTATTATATACGATGGGCGAAAAGTTTACCCAGGGGTACGGTAATACGTGGCCGAATATACTAGGAATTTGAATTAAATATTATTATAAAATAAACTGGCCGGGACCATAATTTTAATGGTTAAATCCAAATAATATTAAAAATTAGCCGTAATAATAGGTTTTATATCCGGAACGAATAACCGTAATCCTAAATAGGCTAAGGTTATTAAAATTAAAAAATGGACGGTTTTTAAAAATATATCGAATATTAAAAGATTTATTTATATGGTGGTTTTTTACCGAATATTTATTAAGGATTTTATTTATATTATTAAACCCTTATATAAATTTACCCGTATAGGGGCGCAGTTTATTTAGGAGAAAAAGCATATAAAAATAACGGAAATCCTTAAATAAGCCTTTATATTGCCCCTAGTTTTAATTAAAATTAATTACTCCCCGAAGGTAAGGCGTATTATTATTAAAATAAACGTATTAGGAACCGGATAGGAAATATAAATCGGCCAAAAAAGGAAAGGGAAGGTTTTAATAACGAGGTACAAGTTTGGTTATTAAAAAGGAGCCGAAGGAATATACCATTCGGCCAAGCTAAAATATAAGGGGCTGCTTATAATTTTAAAGCGATTACGGAACTACCTATACGGCGCGCATTTTACCCTTAAAATAAATGCGGCTAATATAATATATTAGTTTAATAATAATATTATTAATCTACCCGAAGTATTTATTACCAAATAAATCGTATAAATATGGTAATTTAATTTTAATATGGAGTATATATTAGGAAATAAAAATATTATGGTAAACGCGTTATTATAAAAACCCCCAGGACCTTTAAACGAGGAAAATAATAAACTGGAGGAAAATATTAAAAATTTTATTAATATATAATTATATATACTTAGGGCTATATAAAACTGGAGGAATATTAAGATTTTGGGAGGAAAAGCATAAAGCGATAAATCCCGAAAAATAGTATATTTCCTTACCACCTTAAAAAAACCGAGCAATATTTTTTATAAATTATTTCTTTATTAAAAAAGGAAGGTTTTAAATTATTTAATAAGGGACCAGAAATTTTGGCGTAAAACCTTAAGGGGTAAATTATAATTATAATTAATGGTCGATAATAATTAAACCCGGAAATATATTATTTAAAATAATTATATTTACGAAGGGTATAAAGAACGGAATACCCTATTTAATTTTATTATTTAATATTATTATTAAAAAGGATAATAAAAGTAAATATAAAAGGTATTAAAAATCTGCCCAATTTATTAAAAGCAAAACCCTTAAAGGTTTAAAATACCGCTAAAGATTTTTAATCTTATTTTAACCCCCTTTTTTAAGATTTCGCTCGATATTTTTTAAATACCATTAAATAAAGGGTATATTTATATTATATAGGCCAAATATAATTTAATAAAATGGATTAAAGGGCGATTATTACGAAAAACCACCATAGGGTAAATGGCCAATTTCGTTTAATAAAATATAATTTATAAGTATAAAATATATGGGAAATTAATAATTAATAAAGGACCGGAAAACCGAGGGTTTTTGAATAAGTTTATAAAACGAATAGGCCTGGCCAAAATTACGGTATCGGCGTATAATTTATAATCGTAAGGGGGAATAAAACACCACCATTTAAGTACCAGGGATGCATTATTAAAATTAGGCGGAAATTAAATTAATGCGTACCCAGGGGTATTAATAATACAAAAAACTATAATAAACCAAATTATAGGATTTTTCCCATACGCATTATTATACGGTTAAGAAATAATTACCCCTATTAAAATAACGCTCCCTACCTGAAGGATAATTAATTAAAAAGGTAATATACCGTACGCGGATTTTTTAATAAAAAGGAGCCGGGCAATAGAACGAAAAAAAACGGACTTAGTAAAGGTAGCCCGAATCCTATAACGGAATAAGAAAGCCAGGGTTAAATATATGGATAAGAAAAATAACGGGAAAATAAGGAAAATCCCATTGGAAAAGGGGGATTTAATATTACGATAAATATTAATTATAAGGGTTAGGAGTATAAAGGATAAGTAAAACCCTTAATAAATAAAACCCTATATTATTTATAAGTTTTCGAATAAAGGAAAAACGGTGTAGTTTAGGGAACCTTATAAAGGGAGCCCTCCCTTTAAACGTATAATCGGGAGTAATAAAATTAAAAAGTTTATTTAAAAGAACGGATGGTGGATTAAGCCGGTAGGAATTAGTAATAATATTTAAAAAAAATAGGAATTTTATTTAAAATGGAATAATAAATTAGAAAAGGATTATATAGGATTAAGCGATAAGGAAAATAATTTAAAAGACCATATTGGGGATAATATATTAAAAAATTTAGGTAAAAATTAACGCCGAACGGTAATATTTTATAATAACGATTAAAAAAAAAAACAATTTAACCGAACGTATTATTATAATATTACGGCCAAAAAAACCACGTAATATGGAAAAATTAAAAAACGAAAAGCGGGAATTAGGAAAAGTACCTTTTTTAAGAATAATAAAAAAAATACGATTTTAAATTTTAATAATAACCACAGAAGAATTCGGTAATATTCTTTTTATAAAGAAATAAAACTGTATAATATTATAAGACCTTTAAAGGAATTACCATATAAAGAAAAATTCCCCTTTTTCTATATCCCTTCCCTTATATAATAATAAACCCCAACCAGTTTAAAACCAAATATTATAAAAGGACCTAGTAAAAACCATATATTTAAAGCTCCATTAATAATCCGAAATATATATACATATATAAAAAAAGAACCATATCCCTTTATCCAGAAATTTAAAAAGGAATATTTTTACGCTTCCTTTTTTCCGTTCCCATACCATACCGAATGGCCCTATTTTAAATCATTTATAAATAATAATTAAAAATAATCTCCCAGTTTTAAAAGAAAATCACCCGTTTTAATTTTAATTCGTTTATTTAATTTATAAAAAAAAAAGGGCGGGATCCTTATTTAAAGGGTTATACGTAAAAGTAAAAATTCCTTTATAGGAAAAACTTAATTTTTTATATTAAAAAATACCATTGGATAATCCTATATAATATAATTTTTATTCAGGTAATAATAAAAGGATTAATCGCGGAATAAAGAAATTATAGTTTAATTTTAAAAAATTTATAATATTCCTTATTTTTTACGAAAGCGTAAACCCTCGCAATAAGCAAAAGCCTAAAAGGCCGCCGCACCACCACCGTTATTTTTTTTAAAAGTTTTACCCCGGCCACCTTTTCGATTATAAATATTAAAAAAACTAAACCCTTATACCGGCTGTATAAAAGGCCTGGTTAGGCCGGGAATATTTTTAATCCCTAAATTTAAAACATTTATAATTTTTAAAAAATTAAGGCCGCCGAAAATAATTTCGAAATAATCCTTTTAATATTTAATATTTTACTCCTATACCGTATTATTAAATAATTTTTCGATACGGAATTTTTTGTAAGGGGTATAACCGTTATAAAAAGAATTGGAATTTAAAACCAATATATATTTCTTAAGGCCTTTATTTTCGGCTATATAAATTTTACTAAATTAAAAATAATTACCATATTTATTCCCGGTATACTTAAAAATGGAAATATATTTAAAAAAGGGGAATATATAATAAATAAAAGTATTAGGCTTTTAGCCCTAAAAATAATTCGCCCACCCGAAGGTATAATACTCGTAAGGGTTTTTATTTACCACGCCTTTAAATTATACGGCCAATGTTTATTAATAATAAAAGCGAAAAAAGGAATATAAACCACTTATAATTTGCCTTAAAAAATCTTTATATAAAATGGGAATGGTAATAGGCCGATTAACCCTTTTATATAATACAGGGGCCAGGCTAGTAATTTTAAAAAGGGTTTTAAATATATCCAGGTTAATATATATGGCCATATAAATATAGTTTAAAGGAGGGTCCTTAAATAGCCCAAATTAAAAGTAATAAAGGATATTTTAAAAAAGTAATAATAATTAATCCTGCTTAGCCTTAGGAGATAAGAATGGAAAAAGTGCGAAGGTGGAATAAACCTTATAAACGAAATTAGAAACCGGCTTAAACCGGGTCCTTTTAATAAGGCTCGAGGATAGCCTCGGCGAAAGGATATTAAATTGAAAGGTTTAAACGGTATCGTGTTTAAAAGGTATTTTAATTTTAAAAACCGTAACCGTACGCTAGGGTGGTTAATTTAGGGGGATTAAATTAAAGGAAAAGGTAAGAAAGGACCTTTTAAATAAACCCTAGGAAAAAAGGCCCGGGCTGGTTTATTATATAAGGTTAAATTAATAAAAGGTATAAGGCGATAGGGGAAAAAAAGGGAGCCGAGTAAAACCGCTAAAATTAGTGGTTAGGTCCTAAAACACTCGATCGATGCGGCCTTGCGGCCTAACCGGCGAAGGAAAAGGAGCAGGAGCAATTACCAGGAAAATTAAAATTAAATAGCCCTGTATAAAGCTAATAATTTAGAAAAAATATACCTGGAAAAGGGCTTCGGGTAATAGTAAAAATGGCGTTAATTAAAAGGGCCGCCTAATTATAAGTAAAACGCTTAATAACCCGAGTGCGGCTTTTTATAATATAAGCCCCGGGCCCTTTTATAAAAGGAAAAGGAGTGTAAGAATAAGGGAAAGCAAAGGTTATATAATAAGGTGTAGGAAAAAAAAAAGGCTGGCTTATAGGCATAGTAGGTTTAAAAAAACCAAAAGGCCTGCTGGCCGTTGGTAAACGCCAAATAAAAGCGAGAAAATTAGGGAGCCCCTTATAAGCCTCCTTATTGTTACTTTGGTTTAAATAGGATATATTTTAAAAAGATTAGGGAATAAATTAAAAAAAGGGGGTAATAAAGGGAGCGAGTGTTTAAGGGAAAAAGGGCTTAAGGGAAGGGAAAAAAGCGAGGAATATATAAAAAGAAGAGTATTGTAGGAAAAAAAAAGGCACCGATAAAAAGCATATAGGAGGAAGGATTATCGAAGGTATAGGAGAAAAAAAAGGGAAAGAAGTTAGGCCAAAAATATTTATATAGTTATCCGATTAAAAATGGGAGGCCCGTTAATAATTATAAAAGTTATAAAAGTTATAAGGGTGATAGGGCAAAAGGGTAATAATAGGAACGCTCGAGAAAATACCTATTTACCTAAAAAAATACCACCGTTTGTTTAAAACCCGCCAATATATTTAAGCCCTATGGGTATAAATACCCCCTTTTTTCCCCCCTATATTTCCTCGATTTCTTTTAACCATACCATTTTCCAGCCTTAAATTTTTATAATATAATCCTGCTTAGCTTATTTTTTATTTTAATTTAACTCCTTATTTTTAAATTCCCTTACCCTTTAAAAGCTTATATTACCCTTAATCCAACCCCCGGTATTTAATACTTTTTTAGCCCTTTTAACTTAAAAACTTTAATCCAAGCATACCTTTTATTTTTTATTTTTACCTAATAGAGTAAAAAAGCCTTAAATAGTATTATTTTAATAATGGGAGATTATACCTTCGAAGGGTTAAGGTTAAAAAACGAAACCAGTGCTTAAATGCCTGGATATTAATTAAAGTTTTTATTTAAATTATTTCGAAAGATAATTTTTTATATAAAAGCCCTTATTAAACCCCAACGCTTATATAGAAACCAGGCCCGTTGGGAAGGGCTAATCCCCTTGTATATTTTATATGTAAATAATTTAAAGTTTAAAAAAATTGCCCAGAAAAATGTAAGCATAATTATTAAGGATATATTTAATTTTATTAACCGCTATAGGAATAACCGCTTTTGCCAGCGGCTCCGAAGGCCTATTATTATTAAAGCGTTTTTTATAAATATTTAGGCATATATATATAATATTATTAAATTATTAAAGTACGATTAACCTTTTTTCCATTAATAATTAATTGCTTATAAAAATTACCTCGAAATATATAACGGGGTAAATAATATTGGGTTTACGATTGCGGATTTTAAACCTTTAAGGGGGCCTAAAAATATACCAATTATTAAAAACCAGGCGGCCCTTATAATTCCCCTATAGTACCCGTTTTTTAAGAATTATAATCTGCTTAGTATAATAAAGGTAAGGGTTAACCTTATAATAAAAGGGTAAAAAAACCCGCGAATAATTTTTATTTAAGATTATTATAAGGGTATAATGCTTATTATATTCGTATTAAAAAACGTAGGAGAGAATTTTAAAAGGTATACGTGGGAGGCTTATATAAGGTTTTCGGCGATATTTTAGAATAAAGTTAATAGGGGTATATTTAAAAAGTACGGCCTCTAGCCTAAGGTCCTTCTTATAATAATTATTTTTATATAAATTAACCCCTTTTACCGATTTTAATACCTTATAATATTAAAAACGCTTAGGATTATAATTTATAAATAAAAAATAATATGGATTTATACGCGAATAAAAAGGGAGGTTTATATTAATAAAAAGGCCTTTATATTTTAAAAGTTAAAGGATAATGGAAAAAGGCTATAGTACCGCCTCCGAAAGTTAAAATTAGGCATGGGGGGAAAAGGGAAAAGGAACCATATATTATATCCTTTTAGGCCACCGCCCAATGGTTATATAAGGTATTTTATAAATTAGGTGAAAATGTTTTATTTAAATCATTTAAGGTTTATAATAGGCCCTAACCTATTAAAAAACCTCCTTAAAGCAGGGTGGTTATAAGGGGAAATTAGCATTATTACTCGGTATAAGGTTTTTTTACGCATAATAATAGGGGGCAACAATCCCCAGGGTTATTTGGTTAATAATAAAAAATAATAAAGCCTAAATATAAATATAAATATTACCGGAATACGTTTTTATATATTTAGTGTTTATATAAGCCTTAGGCCTTTTTTAATACGCCCTAAGCTCCTTAATATTAGGGTAAATTCCACAGTTTATAAGGGGGTAAACCCGTTTAATTTTTATACGGAAAACCAAAAAAATATAATAAAATTAAAATCGGGAAATAATATGGATTCGGACTTTATTTATATAATTAATTTTATATACCGAAGGCGAAGGGGCCAGGTGGCCTCCAAAAAAAAAAGGGGTAATAACCGCCCTTGTAAATTTCCTAAGGGAAAATACATATTACCGGGATAAAAGCCTAATTTATTAAAATTATTTAAATTATTATTGCGTACCCTTTTCTTTTTTTTATTACCCTTTATATATTCCGTTACGCGTATATCCCCTATTAATTATTAATCGCTGCCCTTATTCCCACCTTTAAAAATAACCTTGTTTTCCTTATGCGTAGTTTTTATTCCTAAGCGATTACCATAACCCCAATTCCCCTTATATATTAATTAACGCTGGTAGGTATATAAAAAATAATATAGGCCGTTTTTTAATATTAAGGTGGATAATAATTTCGAAATATTTAAGAAGGAGGTTATTAAAAAGCCCTTATACCGTTTATTAATAAAAAAAAAAGCCCACCGGCCAAAGGACCTTAAATTTTATTTCGTTTAATACCATTTACCCCGTCCCGGATTTAATATATAGCCTACCTATACCGAGAATTTCCCGGGGTGGGCTGCCATTAAAAAAAATATCGAGTAAAAGGTTGCGGAAAAGGAGAAAAGAAAGAAAGCTCGAAAAAGGAAGGCGGCAAAAGCGAAAAATACGGCCTACGATATTAAATATGACCAGCGCCGCCGATTTAAAAGGATTAAAAGGGCTCCTTAAGCTCGATTGGCTTTTAATTATATAAAAAAGGGGGATAAATATTTTATTCCTTATTTTATAAATCGTTCGGAGTAAAGCTTAAATACCATTAATTAAAATAAACCCTTCGGGGAAAATAAAGGTTAGGGCGTAATAAAATCCATAAAAATAAAATTATATAGCCTTATTTAATTATAATAAAATAAAAAAGGGAACCTATAATTATTATAAAAAAATAATTAGTAATATATAAAGGGTAAAAAAGCGGATAAATCGGTAATATTAATAAAAGCCAGGAAATTTTTCCTAAAGTTTTTCGGACCGCGGGGCGCGGTTTTTTATTATGGGTTGGTAAAATATAATAATACCGGAAATATTCCCCGTTATATTTATATTAAAAACCGGCGCCCGGCGCGATTATTTAAATAATTAATTTAAAGCCTTAAAATAATCCTATATAGGATTATATAAAAAGCCAAAATGACCCCCGGGACTTATAGGACTTTTGGGAGGGTAATAAACCATGGCGGCAGAAATTTAATTATAAAAATATAATTATTATTTAATATATTATATTTTCCCCCAAATATTATATTATCGTTTAAAAATAATCCTGTATAGGATTATTTTATATTTTCTGGAGTATTACCGCTCCTAAATAGGTAACTGGAGGTTTAACCAAACCAAATAGCTTGGTTTTAAACACCGACCATGCAGCGAGGTTATTAGACCTATTACCCGCTACAGTATATCGGAACTTTTTCCGGGGCCAAAAATTAAATTAATAAACCTTAAAATTCTCCTTTTTAAAAGGACCGTTAAGGACAATACGCGAACCCAGCGCTATAAAGCCAGGAAATAAATATAAAGGTTTTTTTTACCCTTTATTAAAAAAGGTAAAGCTTAAATAATTAAGGGGATACGGATAAAGGTTTAACCGCATTATATGGCGGATATTTTCCAAATATTTAATATGCAAATTGTAGCGGTGCCGGAGGTATCCCCCGCTGCATTTGTACCAAA
Organism: Zalerion maritima; assembly: GCA_022664585.2. NCBI lineage: Eukaryota > Fungi > Ascomycota > Sordariomycetes > Lulworthiales > Lulworthiaceae > Zalerion > Zalerion maritima. The sequence continues at coordinate 28,900 of JAKWBI020000263.1, read as the reverse complement.
GACCGGCGCCCGGCGCGATTATTTAAATAACTAGTTTAAAGCCCTAAAATAATCCTGTATAGGATTATATAAGAAGCCAAAAGGACCCCCGGGATTTATAGGACTTTTGGGAGGGTAATAAACCATGGCGGTAAAAACTTGGTTATAAAAATATAATTATTATTTAATATATTATATTTTCCCCCAAATATTATATTATTGTTTAAGAATAATCCTATACAGAATTATTCCATATTTTCTGGAGTATTACCACTTTTAAACAGGTAATTGAAGGTTTAACCAAACCAAATAGTTTGGTTTTAAATACCGATTATATAATAAGGTTATTAAACTTATACCCCGTTATATTGTCTGGAGGTTTAACCAGGATTTACGAATTTAAATTTTGGTAACGAGCCTGCGTTTTTTGGGATTAAAATTTAAGGAATTCCTTTACCGTTTTTTCCCCTTAATTAATTTGGGTTAATAGTTATAATTAGTAAATAATATTATACGGAATTATATTAATAAACGTAAATAAATATCCGCGGAAATTACCGCGTTAAGATAAAAGAACCCTTTTACGGTATACCGGTAAAAAGTTCGTAATACTTATATTATAAAAAGCGGAAGCGGACACCTATATTATAATAAAACTAAAAACCGACCAGTATGCTGCGTTATAAAAACCTAAGAAATTGCGTAAATTATACTTTTTAAGGGGGGCAGTCTTTTTCCCACGGTGGTAAAAGCGTAATATCCGGTTAAAAATTAATTACCCCTAGGATAAAATAAGCATAATAAATTAGGGGCAGTAATAAATAAAGCTGGGCAAACCTGTATAATATATAAAGTTTAAAAGCCTTTCGGAATTTAATTACTTATACTTTAAACGATTTATTATTACGGAAAAACCAGGGAATACGTTTTTAAAAAGAAAAAATAAAGCGGAAATTTTGCGGTATTATAGGATTACCCTGGTAATATTCCAAACCTATAAGGGTTAAAACCAAATAACGGGAATTCGATTCCGGAATAGGCCCGGTACCGGTTAAAAACGCGTATATAATCGCGGTAGGAAGGTTAAAAAAAAACTGGGCTTTAAATATTAAATAAAGCTGTATACCCTTATTATACCCCTATAAGCGAAATAATAAAGGCTAATAAATAATTAAACCCCTACTGCGTTATAAAAGTCCGGCGTAAAGCTAAGGCGCGATATAGCGAAAAAGCCTTTATTTGCTCGATTATAAAAGGAGTAAAGGAAGGGATTATTAAAAGTATTAATACGCATAAAGAAGAGTAGGATTATAATTTTACTTTTAAATAAAAGGAACATTCTTATAAGCCCAGTTTAAGTTTCGAGGGCATTACGGTTATAAAGGATCCTAAAAGCTATATGGCGGAGGGGCAATTTGCGCAATTCCGGTTAAACTTAAAATAAGGGGGAAAATAGCAGAAATGCCCTTATATTATTAAAAGAAATTTTAAGGAAAAGGGATAATTAAGGCTAGTTAAAGCTACCGCGAAAGCTTAGGGGTTAAATAAGGCGCCCTTAAACTGGCCCGTATTATAACCCTACTTATGGTTATAAAAAAAATCCTAAAAATTATATAGCGGAGGGATAATTTATATAATTCCGGTTAAGGGGATAATAGTATTAAGGTAAAGATTACGGAGGTATTTTAAACCGATTTGGGAAAAAGCAGGAAAAATTAAATAATATTAATATTTTATTTATAGATAAAAGGAAATATATAATAACCGGGCTTGGTTTATAAGGGCTTATTATAATTATGAAAAATTCTAAAAATTATATGGCGGAAGGACGATTTATGTAATCCCGGCTAAAACCCCGTAAGTAAAAAACAGGAATTATAAAATACCTTTGCCGTTCCTTAAAAGGTATAAGAAAAAGGAAGGATTAAAGCCACCAAGCGTTTTAAAATATAAGGGAAAATAAATACCGTTTTTTATAATCATTAAATTATTCTTCGAATAAAGGCCCAACCCCCACCATTTTTTAAATTAAGTTTTATTTTTTATTATTAATATTAAACCCCATGCCCGATTTAACGGATATTAGGGGAAATATCCCTTAAAAGGCTTAAAAAAATACGAATTACCCGTCCAAGCTAAGGTCGATCCCCTTTTAAGGAATTTGGTATAAGGGTAATTTTATACAGGCCTTATTAAAAAAAAAAAAAAAAAAATCTCGAAAATTAAACTTATTTGGGAAAAGTTTAGGGGTCCCACGTTTTATTACGATCGGACCGTAACCAGAGGGAAATATGGCGATTATAATAGTTTATAAATTATAAACGCCAAACTTTTAGGCTCCCATTTATAAAACCATGGTTAATTCCCCACCCCCCCTTCGAGGGCGCCTAATCTTTTTTACCCAAAAAAGCGGCCAAAGGAGGGGGATAAATATACGGTAAGGAAATTATGGAAGGTTTAAAGCTTAGGGGAAAATAAGGCGAGGCCTTTTAGCCTAAATAAATTAACCAATATTACGCCCGGCCTTATAAGAAGCCGATAAATTAATAATTATTAGGAGTGGATTAATTAATAATAAGGGGTAAAGGCGATCGAGAAAAACGGTAAAGCGGTATGCCTACGAAGCTTAAGATCTTTTAGCGTAAGGCGCGGGACGTAAAAAATAGGACCTATTGGGGCCCCGGAAAAATAGTATTAATACCCGGAAAATGGGAAGGTAATTATTAAAAAGGCTATATAGGTTCCCTGCTTCGAGTTATAAAAATCCCACGATTACGCTTAAAAGGCCTAAAAAGCATTACCACCATTACCATTTTTAATTTTAAAGGATTGTTTATAATTTTCCAGCCTAAGGTTAAGGAAAAATAATCCTATATTATATTACCCTTTAAAAACCTGTTTAAATCCTAATTCTTATAATCTTTTCCATTTTTTATAAATTATTTTATTTTTTAAAAAATTATTCCATTATTTAAATTTATTATATTATATTTTTAAGGTAAAGCGCGGTAAAGGCTTTTTTACCAGAATATTATTACGGTAAAAAAAGGTAAGAAACGCCTTATAAATAGGCCTTAGGCTTAAAAATAATCTTTAAAAGTAAAAATACCCGAAAGCGTTAATAAAACTTAAACCTTTCCATATAAACGAGAAGCCGAGCGATCGCCTTTTAACCCTCCCTTGTTTAAAATCCCGTTATCCAAAACTTTTATTACGCCAATGCCCCGGGTAAAATATAATACGAATATCTTTCCGATATTTTAAGGAATAAAACGAATATTATTCCCCGGCCAATTTATAAAAATAATATTCAATGCTGGTTAGTATAGTCCTTATAAAATAAACCAGTATATTATGGTCCGATTACCGTTACCGCTTTCTGGTATATAAGGGAGCGTAATATTTAAGAGAAACGATATTTTTTAATATATATATTAATTAGATCGAATATTTAAGCAGGCAGTACTTATAAGCAATGCGTAAAAAATAAATTATATTATATAGTATTATATTAATGCCTACGCCGAACCAATTGAATCGCTTATTATAGGAAAAATATGGATTAAAGTGAAAAAGGCCTTAAAAACGGAATTCGTAAATAAGGATACCGTTTAGGAAGGCCGTAATATGGCAGACCTGGAGCGCTTCGCCTATTAAAACTGGCCTATAAAAAATATTAATTAATAATGGTTATATATCGCGGGGTGGAAACGCCGGCTTATTTAATATAAAGAAAACCACACGGGTTATATTAATAATATTATTTTATTAAACGCGTTTTTAAACGCCTTCGATAATATATTATAGGCTTAATTATATAATTTAATAGGGATTATAAATAACGACTTATACCTCGGAATTTATAAAGAACTCCTCCAAAAGCTTAAAATGTTCCTGGATTAGTGTAAGAAAATAATAAAACTATTCGGAAATAAATTCCAATAAGAAAAAAGAGGGACCACCGCCCGCGCTGAGGAAGCCACGCGTAATCCCATTAAACCTTAGTTTTAATAAGCTAACCAATACGATTTAGCCAAAATAGCCTAAAGGAATTAAACCGACCCCCGCGATTTACCGCCCGCGTTCCGACCACGAGGAAGCGATAAAGTATTTATTAACCGATTAATCCTGCCCAAAATAATTAAATAAAACCTAATTAAAAAGTTAAGTGTTTTAAATATAATTAATATATATGCGTTATTAAACCAAAAAATAAGCGAAAAAATAAAACTGGTATTAAATAATGGTAAAATTAGGGAAAATAAGCCTTAATATAAAAACCATTATAAATATAATCCTAATTAAACCTATTAAACTAAACGGGACCACGCGCGAGAATTCTATTATATTTAGGCCGAATTCCCTTAAAAAACCAGTATAATCCTTTTGGAAATTTTAAAGGTATAAGCACTTTTTATATTAATAATTAGTTTTAATAAAAGGCCCCAATATTAAACCAAGGTAATAAAATATTATTAGTATTTAAAAAGTAATTATATATTATATAATTATTTATAAAACGTTTAGGATTAAATTAACGAAATCCTTTATAAATACCCCTTTTATCGAATACCAGGATGGGATTTTAAAAAAAGCGAATATAATATTTGGCTTATTAAAATATTTAATAATATAATTATAAAAGGAATATTAATAAAAATAATATTCCTACGGTATTATAAATAAAAAAAGTACTTAAGGATTAATACGATCGGGTATAAAAGGCCTAAAATATAATTATAAAAAACCCCTGGTTTTTAAAAAATACGCCTGGCTTAATTAATAAAAAGGACCAGGTACCTTAAATACGCCAGCCATAAATAAACTTAACCGATAAGGTTTACGAAATCCCCAGGAATAATGGTGTTTAGAATAATTAGCCACTTATTATAATAAAAGGTAAGGTAATAATAATTAAAAGGTATTCGTGGAAAAATTGGGAAAATATAAAAACGGAAATAATAGTGGAAGCCCTTATTATTAATATTTATAATAAAACGGCGCAATCGGTTTTTAATTATAATTAAAAAGGAATTAAAAAAAAACGAGGCAGGCCTTTAAAAAAAGCAAGAGTGGAAAATAAGTTTAAAGCGGTTGGGGAAAAAAAAAGCGCCAAAGGAAAAAAAAAGGATCCTGGCCATAAAGAAATATTGGGCGCGATAAAGGAGAAAATGGAACGCAGTATATAAAAGGAAAAAAAGGCGCCCTTAAATAATAAGCATAAGGACCCCCTAAAATTTACGGACCTAATCTTTTAAAAAATAATGGAAAAATAATTTATAAAAATTATAGGGAGATTTTATGGGTTAATAATTACGGAAGTATTATAAATATTATAATTTATAAAAATAATTTTATAGGAAAAATTAGTAGGTAAAATAAAAGTGGAAAAAATTATTAATAAAATTATTTATAAGGGTAAAAAATTAAAGGAATACCGATAGGTAATCCTAAATAGGCCTAATATCCACCATATAATTAAAATAAAAATACGTTTTATTAATAATATACCTTTAAAAGAATTAAAGTTTATAAACCTTATATATATTTAGCCATATTAATAATATAAGCGTATAAACTTTAGGGTCTTATTTATAAGCTTATTAAAAGGCCTAAAAGCGGTAATATTAAAGGGAAAAAAGGCAGTCTTTTATTTAATTAATATTCCTAACCTATTAATATTAATCCCCTTAATAATCCCCTTTTTCCTTTACCCGAGCCCGTATTTATTAATATATATAAAAAGGCCAAAAAATAAACTGGCCAAGGTTATTATAAATATAGGCGCGGAAGCTAATATTTTAAAACGAACCTATACTTAGGAATACGGCTTTAAGGCTTACCAGGCGCGAATTACGTTTTCCGGTTATAATGGCCAAAAAACCAATTCAGCCTTAATTATACGGTAATGGGTGCACGTTTTTTTAAAACTTAAACGTATTACGTAAAACTTTTTCGTATTAAAAGAAAATCAAAAAGGGGCGCCAAAAATAATATTAAAAATACCTTTTATTATAATAATAGGGTGGAAATAGTATTATAATAAAAAGCGTAATATATTAATTAGGAAACTCGAAATAAAAGGGAATAATTATATTATTATTATTATAAATTTAACCTTAAAAAAAAAACGTGGAAAAATACTCCGTAATATTTATCCCTAGGGAATAAAGGTTTTTAGGAAAATATAAAAAGCCTTTATAATTTAATTAATAAAAAAAAAAAGGCCAGTATAGGATTAGGGAAACCCCGTACTGGTAAAATCGAAATTTCTACTTATATAATAGAAATTTTGGATTCGGATAATAAAAAAATAATAGCCTAACTTTTTATAAAAAAAGTTAAGCGCCTTATAAAAAAGTTTAAGGAGGATATACCTATGGAGGGGTATATTAATAGGCCGTAAAAAGGGGAGAACCTTTTAAATAAAGAAATTTGAACCGGAGAATTAAATATAAAGATTACCCTTTATTAGCCAAAGGGGCAGGGGCGTAAAAAGCCTTACGATTATTTACGGAACCCTAATTATAAAAAAGAAATTACCAGGAGAAAATTAGACGTTTTCCCAAAAAAGTATTATAAAAATAACGATCGGAAACTATAAAATAATAAAAGAAGAATACAAAACTTCGTTATTAATAAAATTTTAAGCGTTGGCGGAGCCTAAAAGGTATTTCCCTTTAATAATATTAATATTATTAATATTTTTATTATATATAAACGTATAGCGGATAAAATAAAGCCCGTAAATATTTAAATAAGGTATAAAGCGGCCCCCGTAAACCCGGACTGGTATAAGAAAAAATGGGAAAAAAATAAACCATTAAAAAAAAATCGTAATAATATTAAATAAAGCGAATATATTTGCCCACGATTATATAAGGCAGGGTATAACGGTACCAGGCTTATATTAAAAAGGAAAAATAAAATTTTAAAATCCCTTAGGGAATTATAAGGGGAAAAATAAAGAATATTTATAAATATATTTATAAATAAAAAATAAGTATTGGTATAGTTTTGGCAATACCTAAGCAAAATTAACCCTAATATAGCCCTTTTTTAAAAAATTAATACGGTACCTTATATAAGGTAATAGGTTAAAAGTATTCCTATCCTTAAGGTATTAATAATAGTGGTAATCGAAATGCTTAAGGAGCGAAAAAGAAAAAGGGTGATTAAGCCAAGCCAAACGGCGTATTATAATCCCTAATTCTTAATTAAAAAGAAAAATAAGAAGTACCGCTTAATTAATTTAACGGAAAGGCTTAATTCGGTTATAATTTATAATACTTTTATACCTTTAATTACCAATAAGTTTATAAAGGATATAACCTATTACCAGTTTATTTTACTCCTGGATTTTTACTTCGAATACGACCAAATAATACTCGATTTAAAATCCCGAGATTTTATTACCTTTATAATATTTGCCGGCCTATTTAAAATAACCCCGCTTTTGTAAGGAAAAACGAATAATATTGCTTAATTTTGCAGGATTATTTTTATTATTCTTTTAGGTTTTATTTTAATAATATACAGGATATTTATTAATAATATTACGGTTAAAGGTTTTATTATTATATACGATAGGCGAGAAATTTACCCAGGGATACGGTAATACGTGGCCGAATATATTAAAAATTTGGATTAAGTATTATTACGAAATAAGCTGGCCGGGACCACGATTTTTATGGTTAAATTTAAATAGTGCCAAAAATTAGCCGTAATAATAGGTTTTATATACGGAATAAATGGCCGTAATTCTAAATAGGCCAAGGTTATTAAAATTAAAAAATGAACGGTTTTTAAAAATATATCGAATATTAAAAAATTTATTAATATGGTGGTCTTTTATTAAATATTTATTAAGGATTTTATTTATATTATTAAACCCTTATATAAACTTACCCGTATAGGGGCGTAATTTATTTAGGAGGAAAAATATATAAAAATAATGGAGATCCTTAAATAAGCCTTAATATTGCCCCCAGTTTTAATTAAAATTAATTATTCCCCAAAGGCAGGGCGTATTATTATTAGAGTAAATATATTAGGAACCGGATAAGGAGTATAGATCGGCCAAAAGAGGGAAGGGAAGGTTTTAATGGCAAGGTATAAGTTTGGTTATTAAAAAAAAGCCGAAAAAATATACTATTTGGCCAAATTGGAATATAAGGGGCTGTTTATGGTTTTAAAACGATTACGGAATTACCTATACGGCGCGTATTTTACCCTTAAAATGAATACGGTTAATATAATATATTAATTTAATAATAATATTATTAATTTATCCGGAGTATTTATTACCAAATGGATTATATAAATACGGTAATTCGATTTTAATATAAAGTATATATTAGGAAATAAAAACGCTATGGTAAATGTATTATTATAAAAACCCCCAGGACCCTTAAACGAAAAAAATAATAAATTAGAGAAAAATATTAAAAATTTTATTAATGCGTAATTATATATACTTAGGGCTGTACAGGATTAAAGGGATATTAAGATTTTAAAAGGAGAAATATAAAGTAATAAATCCTAAAAAATAATGTATTTCCTTATTACCTTAAAAAGACCGAGCGATATTTTTTATAAATTATTCTTTTATTAAAAAAGGAAGGTTTTAAATTACCTGGTAAGGGACCAAAAGCTTTGGCGCAAAACCTTAAGGAATAAATTATAATTATAATTGGTGGTCGATAATAATTAAACCCGGAAATATATTATTTAAAATAATTATATTTATAAAGGGTATAAAGAATAAAACGCCATATCCAGTTTTATTGTTTAATATTATTATTAAAAAGGATAATAAAAGCAGGTGCAGAAAGTATTAAGAATTTGCCCAACCTGCTAAAAACGAGACCCTTAAAGGCCTAAAATACCGCTAAAGATTTTTAACCTTATTTTAACCCCCTTTTTTAAAATTTCGCTTAATATTTTTTGGATATTATTAAAAAAAAGGTATATTTGCGTTATATAGGCCAAATGTGATTTAATAGGATGGATTAAAGGGCGATTATTATAAAAAGCCACCGTAGGGTAAATGGTTAATTTTATTTAATAAAATATAATTTATAAGTATGGGATATATGGGAAATTAATAATTAATAAAGGATTAAAGAACCGAGGATTTTTAAATAAGTTTATAAAGCGAATAGGCCTGGCCAAAATTACGGTATCGGCGTATAATTTATAATCGTAAGGGGGAATAAAACACCACCATTTAAATACCAGGGATATATTATTAAAATTGGGCGGCACCTGGGTTAACGCGTACCCAGGGGTATTAATGGCGCAAAAAGTTATAATAAATTAAATTATAGGATTTTCCCTATACGCATTATTATACGGTTAAAAAATAATCACCCTTATTAAAATAACGCTCCCTACCTGGAGAATAATTAATTGGAAAGGTAATATACCGTACGCGAATTTTTTAGCGAAAAGGAGCCGGGCAATGGAACGGAAAAAAACGGATTTGGTAAAGGCAGCCCGAATTTTACGACGGAATAGGGAAGCCAGGGCCAAATACGTGGATAAGAAAAATAACGGGAAAATAAGGAAAATTTTATTAAAAAAAGGGGATTTAATATTGCGATGGATATTAATTATAGGGGTTAAAAGTATAAAAAATAAGTAAAACCCTTAATAAATAAAACCCTATATTATTTATAAACTTTCGAATAAAAGAAAAACGGTATAGTTTAGGGAACCTTATAAAGGGAGCCCTCCCTTTAAACGTATAATCGGGAATAATAAGATTAAAAAATTTATTTAAAAAAACGGATGGTGGAATAAGCCGGCAGGAATTAATAATAATACCTGGAAAAAATGGAAACCTTATTTAAAATAAAATAATAAATTAGGAAAGAATTGTATAGGATTAAGCGATAAGGAGAATGGCTCGGAAGGCCATATCGGGGATAATATATTAAAAAGTTTAGGTAAAAACCAACGCCGAACGGTAATATTTTATAATAACGATTAAAAGGAAAAGAATAATTTAACCGAACGTATTATTATAATATTACGGCCAAAAAAACCACGTAATATAAAAGAATTATAAAATAAAAAGCGGGAATCGGGGAAAGTACCTTTTTTAAAAATAATAAAAACAGTATAATTCCAAATCCTAATAATAATCACGGAAGAATTCGGTAATATTCCTTTTATGGAGGAATAAAGCTGTACAGTATTATAAGACCTCTAAGGGAATTACCATATAAAGAAAAATTCCCTTTTTTTTATATTCCCTCCCTTATATAATAATAAGCCCCAACCAGTTTAAAACCAAATATTATAAAAGGACCCAGTAAAAATCATATACCTAAAGCTTTATTAATAGCCCGAAATATATATACGTATATAAAAAAAAAACCATATTCCCTTATCCAAAAGTTTAAAAGGGAATATTTTTATATTTTTTTTTTCCCGTTTCCATATTATACCGAATAGCCTTATTTTAAACCATTTATAAATGATAATTAAAAATAGCCTCCCAGTTTTAAGAAAAGGTTACCCGTTTAAGTTTTAATTTATTCGTTTAATTTACGGAAAAAAAAGGGCGGGATCCTTATTTAAAGGGTTATACGTAAAAGTAAAAATTCCTTTATGGGAAAAACTTAATTTTTTATATTAAAGGACGCTATAGGATAGTCCTGTATAATATAATTTTTATTTTGGTAATAATAAAAGGATTAATTACGGGATAAAAAAATTATGGTTTAATTTTAAAAAATTTATAATACCCCTTATTCTTTACGAGAGTATAAACCCTTATAATAAATAGAAGCCTAAAAGGCCGCCGCATTATCACCGTTATTTTTTTTAAAAATTTTACCTTGGCCACCCTTTTAATTATAAGCGTTAAAAAAACCAAACCCTTATACCGGTTATATAAAAGGCCTGGTTAAGCCGGGAATATTTTTAGCCCCCAAATTTAAAACGTTTATAACCTTTAAAAAATTAGGGCCGCCGAAAATAATTTCGAAATAATCCTCCCAATATTTAATATTTTATTTTTATACCGTATTATTAAATAATTTTTTAATACGGAATTTTTTATAAGGGGTATAACCGTTATAAGGAGGATCGGAGTTTAAAACCAATATATATTTTTTTAAGGCCTTTATTTTCGGCTATATAAACCTCGCCAAATTAAAGATAATTATTATACTTATTCCCGGTATACCCAGGAAAAAAAATATATTTAAAAAAGGGGAATATATAATAAATAAAAGTATTAGGCTTTTAACCCTAAAAATAATTCGCCCACCCGGAGGTATAATATTCGTAAGGGTTTTTATTTACCACGCCCTTAAATTATACGGCCAATACCTATTAATAATAAAAGCGAAGGGAGGCATATAAACCATTTATAATTTACCCCAGGAAGCCTTTATATGGAATGGAAATAATAATAGGCCGATTAACCCTCTTATATAATATAGGGGCCAGGCTGGTAGTTTTAAAAAGGGTTTTAAATACATCCAGGTTAATATACATGGCCATATAAATATAGTTTAAAGAAGGGTCCCTAAACAGGCCAAACTGGAAATAACGAAGGATATTTTAAAAAAGCAATAATAATTAATCCTACTTAACCTTAAAAGGTAAAAATAAAAAGGGTATAAAGGTGGAATAAACCTTATAAATAAAATTGGAAATCGGTTTAAACCGGGTCCTTTTAATAAGGCTTAAGGACAGCCTCGGCGGGAGAATACCAAACTGGAAGGCTTAAATGGTATTGTATTTAAAAGATATTTTAATTTTAAAGACCGCAACCGTGCGTTGGGGCGGTTAATTTAGGGGGATTAAATTAAAGGAAAAGGTAAAAAAGGACCTTTTAAATAAACCCTAAAAAAAGAAACCCGGGCTGATTTATTGCATAAGGTTAAATTAATAAAAGGTATAAGGTAATAGGGGGGATAAAGGGAGCCAAGCAAAACCGCTGGAACTAATGGCTAGGTTTTAAAGCACCCGATCGATACGGCCTTGCGGCCTAGCCGGTAAAGGAAAAAGAGCAGGAGTAATTATTAGGGAAATTAAAATTAAATAGCCCTGTATAAAGCTAATAATTTAAAAAAAATATACCTGGAGGAGGGCTTCGTGTAATAATAAAAGTGGCGTTAATTAAAAGGGCCGCCTAATTATAAATAAAACGCTTAATAATCCGAGTGCGGCTTTTTATAATACGAGCCCCGGGCCCTTTTATAAAAGGAGAAAAAGTATAAGGGCGAGGAAGGGTAAAGGTTATATAATAAGGTGTAAAAAAAAAAGAAGGCTAATTTATAAATATAATAGGTTTGGAAAAACCAGGAGGCCTGCTGGCCGTTGGTGAACGCCGAATAAAAGCCAAAAGGTTAGGGAGCCCCTTATAAGCCTCCTTATTATTACTTTGGTTTAAATGGGACATATTTTAAAAGGATTAGGGAGTAGATTGAAAAAAAGGGGTAATAAAGGGAGCGAGTATTTAAGGGAAAAAGGGCTCGGAAAAAGGGAAAAAAGCAAGGAATATATAAAAAGAAAAGTATTATAAGGAGAAAAAAGGCACCGATAAGAAGTATATAAAAAAAAGGATTATTAAAGGTATAGGAGAAAAAAAAGGGAAAAAAGTTAGGTTAAAAACACTTATATGGTTATCCGATTAAAAATGGGAGGCCCGTTAATAATTATAAAAATTATAGGAATTATAAGGGTAATAGGGCAAAAAAGTAATAATGGGAACGCTTAAGGAAATACCTATTTATTTAAAAAAATACCACCGTTTACCTAAAACCCGTTAATATATTTAAGCCTTATAAGTATAAATACCCCCTGTTTTCCCCCTATATTTCCTCGATTTTTTTTAATCATACCATTTCCCAATTTTAAATCTTTATAATATAATCCTGCTTAGTTTATTTTCCATTTTAATTTAATTCCTTATTTTTAAATTCCCTTACCTATTAAAAGCTTATATTACCCTTAGCCTAACCCCCGGTATTTGGTGCCTTTTTAGCCCTTTTAACCTAAAAACTTTAATCCAAATATATCTTTTATTTCCTATTTTTGCCCAATAAAGTAAAAAAGCCCTAAGCAGTATTATTTTAATAATGGGAAACTATACTTTTAAAGGGTTAAGATTAAAAAACGAAACCAGTGCTTAAATACCTAAATATTAATCGGAGTTTTTATTTAAATTATTCCGAAAGGTAATTTTTTGTATAAAAACCCTTGTTAAATCTTAGCGCTTATATAAAAACCAGGCCCGTTAGGGAGGGCCAATCCCCTTATATATTTTATATATAAATAATCCAAAGCTTAAAAAAATTACTTAAAGGAATATAAGTATAATTATTAAAAATATGCTTAATTTTATTAAGCGCCATAAAAACGACCGCTTCCGTTAATGGCTTTAAAGGCCCATTACCATTAAAGCGTTTTTTATAAATATTTAAATATATATATATAATATTATTAAATTATTAGAATACGATTAATTTTTTTCCCATTAATAATTAACTGCCTATAAAAATTACCTCGAAATATATAACGGGATAAATAATATTAGGTTTATAATTACGGATTTTAAACCTTTAAGGGGGCCTAAGGATATACTAATTATTAAAGACCAGGCGGCCCTTATAATTCCCTTATAATACTTATTTTTTAAAAATTATAATTTATTTAATATAATAAAGGCGGGGGTTAATTTTATAATAAAAGGATAAAAAAACCCGCGAATAATTTTTATTTAAAATTGCCTAAAGGGTATAATGCTTATTATGTTCGCACCAAAGAATATAGGAAAGGATTTTAAAAGGCATATATAAGAGGCTTGTATAAGGTTTTCGGCGATACTTTAAAATAAAGCCAATAGGGGTATATTTAAAAAGTATGGCCTCCGGCCTAAGGTCCTTTTTATAATAATTATTTTCGTATAAATTAGCCCTTTTTACCGATCTTAATACTTTATAATATTAAAAATGTTTAGGATTATAATTTATAAGTAAAAAATAATATGGATTTATATGTAAATAAAAAGGGAGGTTTACGCTAATAAAAAGGCCCTTATATTTTAAAAATTAAAGGATAATAGAAAAAGGCTATGGTACCGCCTTTGAAAATTAAAATTAAATATGGGGGGAAAAGGGAAAAGGAATTATATATTATATTCCTTCGGGCCACCGCCTAATAATTATATAAGGCATTTTATAAATTAGGTAAAGGTGTTTTATATAAATTATTTAAGGTTTATAATGGGCCTTAATTTATTAAGGAATCTCCTTAAAGTAGGGTGGTTATAAAGGGAAATTGGCGCTGCTACTTGGTACGAGGTTTTTTTATATATAATAATAGGGGGCAACGATCCCCAGGGTTATTTGGTTAATAATAAAAAGTGGTAAAGCCTAAATACGAATATAAATATTACCGGGATACGTTTTTATATATTTAATATTCGTATAGGCCTTAGGCCTCTTTTAATATACCTTAAACTCCTTAATATTAGGGTAAATTCCATAGCTCGTAAAAGGGTAAACCCGTTTAATTTTTATATAAAAAACCAGGAAAATATAATAAAATTAAAATCGGGAAATAATATAAATTCGGACTTTATTTATATAATTAATCCTATATACCGAAGGCAAAGGGGCCAGGTGGCCTTGGAAAAAAAAGGGGGTAATGACCGCCCTTATAAATCTTCTAAGGAAGAATATATATTACCGGAATAAAAGCCTAATTTATTAAAGTTATTTAAACTATTATCGCGTATCCCTTCCTTTTTTTTTTTACCCTTCGCATACTCCGTTATACGCGTATCCCCCGTTAATTATTAATCGTTACCTTTATCCCTACCCTTAAAAATAACCTTATTTTCCCCACGTATAATTTTTACCCCTAAATAATTATTATAATTTTAATTCCCCTTATATATTAATTAATGCTGGTGGGTATATAAAGAATAATATAGGCCGCTTTTTAATATTAAGGTGGATAATAATTTCGAAATATTTAAAAAGGAGGTTATTAAGGAGCCCTTATACCGTTTATTAATAAAAAGGAGGGCCCACCGGCCGGAAAACCCTAGGTCCTATTTTATTTAATGCCATTTACCCCGTCCCGGACCTAATATACAGCCTACCTATACCGAAAATTTCCCGGGGTGGGTTATTATTAAAAGGAATATTAAGCGAAAGGTTACGGAAAAGGAGGAAAAAAAGGAAGCTTAAAAAAGGGAGGCGGCGAGAGCGAAAAATGCGGCCTATAATATTAAGTATGGCCAGCGCCGCCGATCTGAAAGGATTAAAAGGGCTCCTTAAATTTAATTGGCTTTTAATTATATAAAAAGGGGGGATAAATGTTTCGTTTTTTATTTTATAAATTATTCGGAGCAAAGTTTAAATACCATTAATTAAAATAAACCCTCCGGGGAAAATAAAGGTTAAAGCGTAATAAAATTTATAAAAATAAAATTATACAGCCTTATTTAATTATAATAAAATGAAAAAGGGAACCCGTAATTATTATAAAAAAGTAATTAATAATATATAAAGGGCGAGGAAACGGATAAATCGGTAATATTAATAAAAGCCAGGAAACTTTTCCTAAAGTTTTTCGGACCGCGGGGCGCGGTCTTTTATTATGGGTTGGTAAAATATAATAATACCGGAGGTATCCCCCGCTGTATTTATACCAAAGACCGGCGCCCGGCGCGATTATTTAAATAATTAATTTAAAGCCTTAAAATAATCCTGTACAGGATTATATAAAAAGCCAGAAGGACCCCCGGGACTTATGGGACTTTTGGAAGGGCAATAAACCATGGCGGCAGAAACTTAATCATAAAAATACAACTATTATTTAATATATTATATTTTCCCCCAAATATTATATTATCGTTTAGAAATAATCCTGTATAAAATTATTCCATATTTTTTAAAGTATTACCACTCCTAAATAGGCAATTAAAGGTCTAACCAAACCAAACAGCTTGGTTTCAGACACCGACCATGCAGCGAGGTTATCAGACCTACACCCCGCTATAAAATATTATAAAATATAAAGAGGATTAGCGCCGGTGGTTATTTAATTAATAAATCCGAGTTAAATAAAATGCTTATTATTATAGGGTGTATAATAATATAATATTAGGTAATGCGAAATAAATAAAATATAAAGGCGTTTTAGAACGGCCAAGGCGTATACAATCCCGAGCGCCATTATATTAAAACCGTTTTTATAAGTTTCGCAAAAAATATAAACTGCGCCGTTAAACCACAATTTGGTATTAAGTATTATTATCGATGAGCCGTTATTTTTATATTAGCCGAAATAATCCCTGGCGGGCCGTCCTTAATAATACCTACCGATAGCCTTATTATAAAATGGGTTTGTTTTGCGAAAAAGTATATTGACTTATAATATTTATATATTTTAATAACCCTTTTATATTAAGGTATGGATAAAAGTATAAAAATAGGCGATTAATATATTCCGGAGGAATATTATATAATGGGTAATAATATATACGCCATACCGTAATCGGGTAATATTAATCTTTCCTAAAAGCCTAAGCCTTATTTTTTTGGAAACCTTATTTCCCTGTTATTATAATTCGTTATTTTTAAAAGCCCGGACTTAATAATAATTATTATTGTAATATTTAAAGTATATTATAATAGGCTTAAGCCTATTTAATAATCGAAATAAATTATAGGCGAAATGAAAAGCGAACCGGAAATAATAATATTATTTCCCGCGTGGTTTATCCCCGGTTTTATTATTTTCGACCAATATTAAAAGCAGATTAATTTATATTTTAATATTATATGAAGCTTTTTAAATTGGGTCGAAATATAATATTAAGCCGCGGTACCACCCGTTTTCTTATTTTTATTAGTTTTTTTCCTCGTTAATTTTTAATATTTAACCCTTATTATTTTAATACTTTTAATATTAAATTAAAGGTAATTTTAAAATATATAATCCCTATTTTAAAGGTATAGTAATACCTTTTAAAGCGTAAACCTAATTAATTTCGGGCTTATAATTAAAAATATAAAGGAATTTTTATGTATTATATAAATGTACGCAGGTAAAAAAAAAGCAATAGTTTAAGGTATTAAGAATATTCCGAAAACCCAGCCCAATATATTTAAAAAATAAAAATTATCCAATACCCGTCCGATTATTATGGAAATTTTACAGTTTATTAATATTAAGGGTCGAAAATTTGTACGGAACCTTATTATTTAATAACCGTTATTAATTAAAATGGCCAAAATTAAAAAGGTATATTAATAAATTTGTTGGCAGGTATTATATATTACCGTATAATTTCCTCGGTACCTCGAGGTTTTAAATCGAAAGCGCTTTTTTATACCCACGTTTTAGGATTATATTAAATGTAATTTACGGCGGGTTGGCCAGAAACCGCGGCTATTAATTATTACTATATATAATATTATAATAAATTCCCCAAAGTTTTATAAATTTATTAAAATTATTAATATAATTTTTAAAGGTTATAATAAATACCAAAGGCCTAAGCAGATTATTATTTTATACCTTAATTCCGTAATTGCCTATATTATATACTGGTAGGCCTTATAAAAAAAAAACCTCCCTAAATCCGACGTATTTTTTATATATAAAGGTTTACGCAATGGTAAATACCAGCGAATAGTTAATAGTATTAATAACTCGGTTAACCTCGATAAAAACCTTATACTTTTTTCCACGTATAATATAATTATTAATAAATCCTTTTATAAGCTTTAGGCAGTTTTATATTATATTTATTTTACCCCGCCATAGTTTAAGGAAATTATAAACGAGGTATATTATTTAATTTAATGCTTAAAACGGTTCCCACCCCTTTACGTTTGGAAATTACAAGCTTATAATAATAAGGCCGAAAAGATTATAAAGAATATATCCCCTTATAATAACGAAATTTAAACACCGAAAATAATATATATTTAATATTTTTTCCAAATATTGGCCGGTAAAAAATCTGGTAATTTATTATTTATGGTAAAATTTAATGCGTAATCCCGGGGTAATCGAGGGTAAAAAAGGCAATATATACCCATTTTATTCCCTTTATCCTAATAGGTATAATATTTATCTGGACCACCACCTAGTTTATTATTACCAATAATACTTCCTTTTATATATATCGAAATTAATTAATATTAATTTTAAGTACCTAACGCCGGTTTTATTAATTATTAAAAAATTATTTTAATAATTCGTGCCAGGATTAATAAAAATATAATACCAAAAGGTATATAAAAAGGGTACATTAAACGGGTAATATATAAAATAAAATAATAAAAATATAATAAAATAAAATAATTTTCTCCGGTATTATTTCGCAAACCCTTAAATACTCGAAATAGTAAAAATAAAAATTATATATAAATAAAATAATTAAAAGTTAAAATAATATTAACCGCGACCTACTCGAATAAATTATTTTAACTCGGACTTTTAATCCGTATATAGGTTTAGCTTAATAAAACCTTTACCTTTAAATAAAATTCCGACCATTTAATTTATTATATAGGTTTATTAATTATATTTTTTACCGCCACGGATTATTAATCCTTTTTCTCTCCTATCCCCATAATATTTAACTTAGGTTATATATTTTACCCCTAATCCACCTTAATTCTTTTATAATTATTTTACTGTTTTTAAGCATACCACCAGTATTTTATTCCCTGCGGGCTTTTTTTATTCCGATTTTAAAAATATATCTAATAATAAATCCACCATCCCAATTAATTATTAATTACTTTTAGGTACGTAATATTATCTTTCGGCACGGCCATTATTCCAGGCTAGCCCTCCTTTTTTTACCTCCCGCAGCCTTACCGCCACCTTTACATTTAAAAAAAATACTCATAAACTAAATTATGCTTTCGGAAGTATAATAGCCAATAGTAACCGTTAATAACCAATAATAATTCGACCATTATATTATCCAGCCTTTCCTTAATATAATCGTATTTAAAGCACCAGTTCGTCCCCCCTTACCCCCCCGGCGCGCGCCCACGTAATAAAATAATAAATAAGCGTTACGAAAAAGAAATGCTTAATATACCGGCGATAAACCCTAAACAAATAAGACACCGATATTTGCCCATCGAGAAATCTAACCCTATAGTATAAGACTTTGCGTACAGAAGCCCAAAATCGCGATTTTGTATGGGAAAAACCCCTGTTGTCATTAGTGGTAGTTTGAAAATAATCCCTGCGATAATAGACCTTAATGATAGAATTCTTATTGTTGATTGGATAAAAAAAGCTCTCTTGCGTACAGATAAAAAGCTGTTATACGTATAGATAAAAAGCTATTATACGTATAAATAAAAAGCTATTATCGTTATAAAAAGCTGTTATTACCAGTAAAAAGCTTTTATACGTATAAATAAAAAGCTGTTATTGTTAATGTATAAATAAAAAACTGTTATTATTAGTAAAAAGCTGTTATACGTATAGATAAAAAGCTGTTATACGTATAAATAAAAAGCTGTTATCGCTACCCAAAAGCTATTATACGTATAGATAAAAAGCTGTCATTGTTAATGTATAGACAAAAAGCTGTTATTGCCAGTAAAAAGCTGTTATCGCCAGTAAAAAGCTGTCATATGCATAAATAAAAAGCTGTTATCGCCAGCAAAAAGCTATTATCGCCAGGCTGTCATCGCCAGCAAAAAGCTTTTATACGTATAAATAAAAAGCTATTATCGTTAATATATAGCCAAAAAGCTGCCATCGCCAGTAAAAAGCTGTTATACGTATAAATAAAAAGCTGTTATCGCCAGTAAAAAGCTATTATTGCCAGTAAAAAGCTATTATCGCTAGGCTGTTATCGCCAGTAAAAAGCTTTTATACGTATAAATAAAAAACTATTATCGTTAATGTATAGCCAAAAAGCTGCTATTGCCATTAAAAGTTGTTATACGTATAAATAAAAAGCTGTTATTATTAATGCATAAATAAAAAGCTGCTATTGCCACCAAAAAGCTATTATACGTACAAATAAAAAACTATTATTATTAATGCATAAATAAAAAGCTGTTATCGCCACCAAAAAGCTTTTATACGTATAAATAAAAAGCTATTATTATTAATATATAAACACCCACCCTTATCGAGGCCACGCTTATTTTTATCGGCGTTTGCCCATTTATTAAGGCCATCGAGGCCACGCCCATTTTTATCGATACTCGCCTACCCCTATCGAGGCCACGCCCACTCCTATTAACACTTATTTATTTTTATTAAGGCCACGCCTATTTTTATTAATATTCGCCCACCCTTATTAAGGCCACGCCCACTTTTATTAATACTTACCTATTTTTATTAAGGCCACGTTTATTCTTATTAATACTCGCCTACCCTTATCGAAACCACGCCTACTTTTATTAATATTTACCTACCCTTATCGAGGCCACGCCCATTTTTATCCACGCTTGCCTATTTTTATTAAAACCGTCGAAATTATTCCTATTTTTATTAATACTTGCCTACCCTTATTAAGGCCACGCCCATTTTTATTAATACTCGCCCACCTTTATTAAGGCCACGCTTATTTTTATTAATACTCGTTTACCCTTATCGAGGCCACGCTTATTTTTATTAATATTCGCCCACCCTTATTAAGGCCACGCCTATTTTTATTAATACTCGCCCACCCTTATTAAGGCCACGCTTATTTCTATTAACGCTTGCCTACCTTTATTAAGGCCACGCTTATTTTTATCGATGCTCGCCTACCTTTATCGAGGCCACGCTTATTTTTATTTACGCTCGCCCACCTTTATTAAAACCATCGAGGCCATTCCTATTTTTATTAATATTCGCCTACCCTTATTAAGGCCACGCTTATTTTTATCGATATTTGCCCACCCTTATTAAGGCCACGCTTACTTTTATTAATACTTGCCTACCTTTATCGAAATTACGCCCATTTTTATTAATACTCGCCCACCCTTATTAAAACCACGCCTATTTTTATCGATATTTGCTTACCCTTATTAAGGCCACGCCTATTTTTATTAACGCTCGCCCATTTTTATTAAAACTATCGAGGCCATTCCCATTTTTATTAATATTCGCCTACCCTTATTAAAACCACGCCTATTTTTATTAATATTTGCCCACCCTTATTAAAACCACGCCTACTTTTATCGAAAATTTCTTACCAAAAAAGAATTTTAACGGTGGCCGTATTTAAAAGAACGGGAGATATTATTTTTTAGGCTTAAAATTTTAACGCCAATAATTATAAATATTTATACGCTAATAAAAATAATCGAATATTTTTCGAGGGTATTTTCGGATCCGAATATATTCTTAAATAATTCGAAGGTTATTAGCCAATCGTAAACGGTATACGGCTTTATAATATTTATCCGCGGTCATATATTCCGTTTACCTTTATTTTTAAAGGCCCGCCGGGCATAAAAAAGCCTATAACGGCGCCTAAAATCGGGCGGATTTTTTATAATATAGGGTTCTTTTCCGCCCCTAATTTTATTAAATATTTAGCCTTATACCTTATTACCGAA
This sequence comes from Zalerion maritima, assembly GCA_022664585.2. Lineage (NCBI taxonomy): Eukaryota > Fungi > Ascomycota > Sordariomycetes > Lulworthiales > Lulworthiaceae > Zalerion > Zalerion maritima. The sequence goes on along the minus strand of JAKWBI020000263.1, from coordinate 7,349 downwards.
TATAAGGGCCAAATAAAATGTAAGATTATTAATCTTCCCGAACATATATTAAGCGTCGCGCGTAAAATTATTATTATTTTTACGGGTTATAAGGAGAATATTAATTATATTATACGTATAAAATAAGGTTTACGGAGTAGGTTTACGAAAAAGGTGGTTTTTTATTATATATATTTTAAGGATTACTTATAATTTTTATTATAATATATTGGCCAATTTTATATTTAAATTAAAGGGGTAAACGATTTAAAAAGGGAGAATATAATTCCATTTTATTTAATTTTTTTAAAGTTTAGGGGGACGGAATCCTCGGTAAATGGTAGGGATATAAAACGGATAATTAAAAATATTATTTGGCATATATTTAAGGCGTGCGGGAGGAGAAATAATACGGTAATATTATTAATTTTTCCTTCGAAGGAGTTCATTATAATATTAAAAAGTATACTGGAAAAAGGGGAGATTAAAGATATAAAGGTGGCGGTTTCTGGTATATTAAACGATTACGATTATTGGGTAAAAAGGTTAAATTATTTAGGGAGTAAAATATTTAGCCAATATAAACGGACGGGCTTAATAAATAATTTAAACCGCGCCGTTTAAATGGCCAGTATAGCGGTAAATACCACCGCTTAAAACCACCCCGAATAAGCTAATAGGCTAAATAACCTTTAAAATTAGCTCGGTATATAATCCCACCAAAAAGACTTATTAAACGATTTTAATCGTGCACTATTATTTAATAAAAAAGGCTGGGCTTATTAAATTCCTTCCCTATTTATCCGTATTCGCCAAACCCGAAATACCGCTCGTATTTTTGCCTTATAATTAATCTGGTAAAAAGTAAGCCAAATTATCCGGCGAAAACTTTTTAAGGCTTATTTAATATTTAAAATTAATATAATCTTTTAATTTAAAGGGATTATAGTATATTATTATACACCTTTATTTAATAATATTAGGCTTTTTATAAATCCATTCGGATAATAATTGGCCTTATATATGGTGGATCCTTATGGGACCATTTAATAATTTAATATTTCGGGCCGTATAACGATATATTAAAGGGTTTATTAAAATAATGCTTAATATAATTATATTATCCTATAGCTCGTTTATTAAGGCTTTACTGTATGGCCTCCGACGTAATATTTAAGCCTCTATAAAAGCTGGATTTTAATATATTATTTTAATTAGTATAAATAAAACGCTGGGGTAATCGGGACTGCCGTTTACGGCGGATAAAATGGCGGTCTTCGAAAACCTCTCCCCGTCGCTTTAGTTTAAACCGATTAAACCGTTATACCGCCGAATAAACGTTTTATCCCACCTGTATGCTTATAAAATATTCCATTTTATTAATTATAGGGGGTCGGATTTTTTAGAGTTTTTCCGAAATAATTTACTCCTCGAGGACTGGTATATTAGTCCATTAACCGTGGTAAATTTATAAAATTATAAGCTTTAAAAAAAACGGCCCGTTTTTTGCTTAATTTTCCGTTTTCTTTACCGGCTTAATTAAAGCGGAAAAATTCGCTTATAAATAAACCTATTTTATTAACGCCTGCCAATTAGCCGGGGTTCGGTATATTATTAAAATACTTTGGAAAATCCACCAAAAATCCTTCGTTAATATTATAAAAACGCTTTAAAAAACGATTTAAAAGGAAGGTATAATTAGTATAATAATATATCGAGGATTTAATAAGGCTATTCTGGCTTTTCGAAATAGGAGTATAAAGATAAGGCTAATAATAGGCGGAAATAATACTGGCGGCGAAAATACTATTTATAAGGGCGAACGGAAAATATTAATTATTCGGGTAAATAAATAAATAGGATATATTATTAAAAAGATTTCCCTCGATTATAAAAAGGCAAAATAATTTAAAATATAAATATTATTTTATTTTTTGGCGTTTATAGGGCCGCAGTATTTTCCTTTACGCTTTTAAGTCCCGCATTTTCTTTATACCATACCGTAATATTTATTATAATAAATTTTTATTTTTCCCCACCTTAAATTACTCCGAGTTTTAATTAACCACTTTTTTAATAATAAATAAATTATATATAAGGTCCTTTATTCCTAGGTATATTTTTAAACCTATTATTTTATTCCTTAACCTTACCTTACCCTTTTCTATTAACCGGAAAATCCCTTATAAATTTATTCTTTAATATTTTTGGCCTATTTGGCCTTTATATTAATTTTAACCTTTAGGTTAATTTCCCTTTTTTATATTACCAACTCTTATTATTTATAAGGGAGCCATTATATATTTCACATATATTATATTTCCTAATATTTATATTATAATATTAAATTACGATACTAATATTATTAACCTAAAGCCCCGCCCCGCCAATTCGGTAAAAAAACACTCGACCGTAATTAATTTTATACTTACCCTAATCGTAAAATCTTAAACGATAGCCTAACTTATTTTTTTTCTTTATTTTTCTCCCTTACCGCGAACCCTTAACCTTTAACCGAGCATTTTTTTATTATTTATTACTTACCATAATTAACTACCAGACCCTATATATATTAATATTTCCACTATTTTTTACCAAGCGCCTAATATTAATTTTAGGTATAATATAAAAAAAAAGGAGGAAATATTTAAAATACCACCCGAGGGATTTATTATAAAGCGTAAACGCTGGATATACGAGATAAAAAATGACCTTTTATTAACTATATTAATTTCCGAGAACGGTATTACGCCCGATTAAAAAATTATTAACGGAATTATATAACGTTTTAATTATACCTTTATTAATAAGGGTTTATTATAAGTTTTATTATTTATATTCCCTTTAGGTTTTATTTTATAATTATTTATATTACATTACCAATAAACCAATTTATTTTAATAATTTATTTTTATATATAATAAGCGCTGGTTTAGTAGTATTTTTAAGAAATTTAAGCAGGAATATAATATTAAGGATATTATAAAGCTTATTATTCCCTCCCATTATCGCCGAGTGCGCTATCCTTTTATTAAGCTTGGCCCCAGGGTTTTAGGCCCACCTTTTTATACCCCCTAAATTAAATATTTGGAGAATAAGATTTTAAATATTTTGGCTTATTTTATATTAATGCCCTAATTAATAGGCCGATAATATTATAAGGGCGGGGAGGATAATATTAATATATAGGGTAAGGGAACGAAGATAAATTATAATTCCTAAGGCTAAGTTTAGGTTAATAATATAGGCCATATTACGCAGGTAAATTAAAATGCCCAAGGCCAAATTTAAATTGGCAATATCGGTAATATTATACTATAAGTTAAAAATAATAATAATATTAACCCTTTATCCTAACTTTTAAATAAGACAGGCAATTCGTACATTAACGATATTGGCTCCCCTTACGATATTGGCTCCCCTTATAATATTGGCTTCTAATAGGGTTACCGTAATAAAGATTTCGGCGGACCTAAAGGTTATATTTCCCAGCCCAATGCTTAATAAGGCGATTTTTAACCTTATATTTTCAATCCTAATAATAATACTGGTGTTAACGATTTTAGTATAAATAAAAGCGCCGTTTTATCCGTACCATCTGTTTTACCTTTTTCTTTTAAGGGTAAAAACCAAGGCGACGGGGAGAATGCTTTTATAAAAAATTAATTAAATTAAAAGGATTATTCCTTATATTTTTAGTATTAAAATTAAAAAGGCTAATTTTATCGGTTTTAAAAAGTTTTAATATAAAAAAAATATTAGCGGAAAGCCTAAACCTTAAAATATACCCAGGTTTTATATAAAGCTTTTATACTTATTATAATTCCTTACGGCCTTGGAGTTCGCCACCTTTAATATTATTAGAAACCCGATAAAATAAAGCCTTATTATTATTTATTTATTAAATTAATGGATAAACCATCCATTCGATTAATTTTATTATCCGACCTTTTTTTATTTTTTTTTACCTTATTTTTTACGAAATCGTATTATTTTATTTTATTTTCGAGTGGTATTTTTCCCAACGGCCCTTAAGTAGGTATATATATTCGCACATACCAGATTATGGCTTTTATTAAAAAATAAGGATAAAAATAATATAATTATACCTTATTTTTAAAATCGTTTTATTTAAAAGGTGAACTTGCTTATATTAGTATATAGCGTTAGCGCAGCTTTAATTTCGCCTTCTTATATATAATAATGGTTTACTAACCAGCCGCGTAATATGCGATATTTTTAATATATCCCATCCCGTACCTCGTATAATATTAGCCGATTTTTATATTTATTTTCTTTGCCTTATATTTTAGGCCGCAAATATTCCCTATTAGGCTTTTTTAGGGTAAAAATAATTTATATATTTTCCATTATATTCTCTCCATATTTTTAATTTTTTTCCATACCACACCTTATAAATTTATTTTTCTCCATTTTTACCAGTAAATTATAAAATATATGGACTTTTTATTTAATATTTTAAATATAAAAGCAAAAATGCCTAATATTTTACCTATACCGCCAAAATAATAATAACCAAATTTTTTTTCCCTTTATAAATAAAATAACAGCGCACCAATCGCTTCTTTTCCCTTTATTTTTTATAATATTATTAAATATTTACGGCCACTTTTCCTCGCTCGATTACTTATTTTATATTAATATATATTGCTTTTAATTAAATATATTAATTTTACCAAATAATATATCTTTTAAGGCTTTTATTACCGTGCCTAATAAAAAACCCAAACCATTACTTTTTGGTACGGCCACCTTAAACCTTAAAAAGTTCTCCGTCCTGGCTTTTATCGATATTATTTTTAAGGCTAATAATAGGGATTATAATATAAAGTTGGGAAGGGCGGTTTTATATATTTTCGGGCGAAATAAAAAAACAGGTATATTTTTAATTAATATAAATACTAGTTATATTAATTATAAGGTATTATTAATATGGCTCCGTAAAATTTTTAAAAATTCTAATAATAAATAAGTAGTAGAATTTTACCCTAATATTTACGGCCACCGGTATAATTATTATATTATCCGATTTATTAATTATTTAATTAAAAATATATTGGCCTTCGAATTTAAGGCAATATATTATAATAAGCCATACGCCTTTTACGAATTTATATTTATTACCTAATATATTATGCCGGCCTTTATTATTAATCCTTATACTTTAATCGTTCCTAAGGCGCCTAGGTCGCCATTACGGTGTCCCCAATACAAAATATAATAAAACCAATTATCCAGCCTTAATATAGCGTATCGGAACCCTTTCCGGGGCCAAAGATTAAGCTAATAAATCTTAAGATTCTCCTTTTTAAAAGGACCGTTAAGGATAATACGCGAACCCAGTATTATAAAGCCAGGAAATGGATATAAAGGTTTTTTTTAATTTTTACCAAAAAAGGCAAAGCCTAAATAATTAAGGGGATACGGATGGAGGTTTAGCCGCATTTTATGGCGGATATTTTTTAAATATTTAATATATAAATATTATAAAATATAAAGGGGGTTAGCGCCGGTGGTTATTTAATTAATAAATTTAAGTTGGATAAAATGCTTATTATTATAAGGTATATAATAATATAATATTAGGTAATGCGAAATAAATAAAATATAAAGGTATTTTAAAATGGCCAAGGCGTATATAATCCCGAGCGCCATTATATTAAGACCGCTTTTATAAGTTTTATAAAAAGTATAAATTATACCGTTAAATCAGAATTTAGTATTAAGTATTATTATTAACAAGCCGTTATTTTTATATTAGCCGAAATAATCCCTGGCGGGCCGTCCCTAATAATGCTTACCAATAGCCTTATTATAAAATAGGTTTATTTTATAAAAAAATATATTAATTTATAATACCTATATATTTTAATAATCCTTTTATATTAAGGTATAAATAAAGGTATAAAAATAAACGATTAATATATTCCGAAGGAATACCATATAATAGGTAATAATATATATATTATACCGTAATCGGATAATATTAATCCTTTTTAAAAGCCCGAGCCTTATTTTTTCGGAAACCTTATTTCCTTACCATTATAATCCGTTACCTTTAAAAGCCCGGACTCGATAATAATTATTATTATAATATTTAAAATATATTATAATAGGTTTAAGCCTATTTAGTAATCGAAATAAATTATAGGCAAAATAAAAAGCGAACCGGAAATAATAATATTATTTCCCGCGTGGTTTATCCCCGGTTTTATTATTTTCGACCAGTATTAAAAGCAGGTTAATTTATATTTTAATATTATAAGAAGCTTTTCGAATTGGGTCGAAATATAATATCGAGCCGCGGTACCACCCGTTTTTGTATTTTTATTAATTTTTTTCCTTATTAATTTTTAATATTTAACCCTTATTATTTCGATGCTTTTAATATTAAATTAAAGGCAATTTTAAAATGTATAATCCTTATTTTAAAGGTATAATAATACTTTTTAAAACGCGAACCTAATTAATTTCGGGCTTATAACCAAAAGTATAAAGGAATTTTTATACATTATATAAATATACGTAGATAAAAAAAAAGCGATAATTTAAGGTATTAAGGATATTCCGGAAACCTAGCCCATTATACTTAAAAAATAAGAATTATTTAATACCCGTCCGATTATTATAAAAATCTTATAATTTATTAATATTAAGGGTCGAAAATTTATACGGAACCTTATTATTTAATAATCGTTATTAATTAAAATGGCCAAGATTAAAAAGGTATATTAATAAATTTTCTGGTAAGCGTTATATATTACCGTATAATTCCCTCGGTACCTCGAGGTTTCGGATTAAAAGCGCCTTTTTATACCCACGTTTTAGGATTATATTAAGCGTAATTTACGGCGGGTTAGCCCGAAGCCGCGGCCATTAATTATTATTATACGCAGTATTATAATAAATTCCCTAAAGCTTTACGAAATTACCAAAATCGTTAATATAGCCTTCGAAGGTTATAATAAATACCAAAGGCCTAAATAGGTTATTATTTTATACCTTAATCCCGTAATTGCTTATATTACGTATTAATGGGCCTTATAAAAGGAAAACCTTCCCAAATTCGATGTATTTTTTATATATAAAGGTTTACGCGACGGTAAGTGCTAATAAATGGTTAGTAATATTAATAATTCGATTAATCTCGATAAAAACCTTATACTTTTTTCCACGTACGATATAATTATTAGTGGATCCCTTTATAAGCTTTAGGCAGCTTTATATTACGTTTATTTTATCCCGCCATGGTTTAAGAAGATTATAAATAAGGTATTGTAGCGGTGCCGGAGGTATCCCCCGCTGCATTTGTACCAAAGACCGGCGCCCGGCGCGATTGCTTAAATAAC